>JAINUG010000002.1:12511459-12606459 GCA_029706075.1 Aldrovandia affinis | reverse complement strand
AGGGGGAAAAAAACGTACACCACTATCAAAATCGCAAGAGCCGAAGTTCCGAAAGTCGTCTACGGGTCCACACCCCCGCATGCACCTCGCCCCTCCTCCACACACACACACACACACAGAACTCTAGCATCATCAAATATCCACTAGGCTAGCCAACTTGCGAAACCCTCACCTGCATCGCCCAGCTCACACGCCTACGGGACACCTGGCGCTCAAATTCTAACGAAATAAATCATTTCGTGGCAACCGCAAGATCATCTCGTGAAGCGCGAGCGACAAGTTTCGGGCGGTTCGGAAAACAATCTGCTCGGACAACATCAGGAGTAATTTCACACACAAAAAGGCCAAGGACAATATCTGCAACGATTTTCACAACAGCGTGGCATGCGTTTGCGTTCCATTTACTCATTGGTATTTACTGTCAAGCGTGTATACGGAATCCTAGCGTCGCCAAATACACCAATAAAAATACAAAAAAGGGCAAAAGCACACCGCAAACTACATCGCACTCCAGGCGTCACAACGCCTCACAACCAATGCGCGTGTTCTTGAGATCTCTAATATAAGATCCAAACTTAATAATAAAAGAGCAAGCCTGACACGTGTATGGGCACCATACATTGCACGCTCCCGGGACAAGAATAGCGATATTAAAATCTCCTTCGCTTGCTTTAGCCGTACAGTATTCTATTAATAGTGCATCATGCTCCAGTCCCGGGACTCAACTCACCCAAACTGCCGGCGAAACCGTCCATTTCGGTAGGAAATATCCGGGCAGACACGAGGAGCTATCCCTGCAGTTGTCGGTCGCTTCGTGTTCCGTCCCGTTTAGTCGAGAAGAACGGGGGAGAAACGTTCGGTATGTGTACAGACGGGCCGAGGAAGTGGCTTCACACTGCACGGACTCCTCTCTCTCGCGGTCGGCCGCTTTCGTGGTACCGGGGGGGACTGCCGAGTCGCAGTTAACTCTCTGTCCGGGCTACGCGACGCTTCTTCGGGGCGCTTTTGCTCGCTTTCTCTCGCTGTGCTCCACGGTCGGTCGCGCGCGCCTCCGCCAGGAGAGGAGAGGGAGGGAGGGAGGGAGGTTCATGCGCTGCTCCGGCTTGCGCGTTTCCGACTCCGCCCGCTCTTGGCAAGCGCGAGTTTCCCCCGGCGCGCGGAGCTGACTGGCTGAGCGCGTACGCATCTCTCACTGACACACACATCTGTTTACTTCCAACTGCGAGACAGACGCGGGTTTACAGACGATGGGGGGGTTTCCCCTTCGAACGCCCGAAAGCATCGGGACCCCGTTTCAACTTTAGGAACGCGATGAAAATAGCTTTTTATCTGCTGCTGTTGCCGTGTGGAGAAACGACATCACACGCGCGCGCAGTGGAAAACGTTAACATTAAGCGGTTACGCGCTAGGTGGTTCTGTGTGGCTCAGTAGGTAGAGCACGGCGTTGGCAACGCTTGGGTTTTGGGTTCAATTCCCACTGGGACCACATATACTGTACTGAAAAATGTATTCATTCATTACTGTAAGTCGCTTTGGATAAAAGCGTCTGCTAAATGGCATATATTATATTATTATTATTAGGTCCACATAGAATATATGGAAACAATGGCGAATGTATAATCACAGTAATGCAATGTGCAATGTGCAATAATGAAACATGCAAACATAACCGAAAGTCTTGGACTTCCTTCTGAGATTTTCAGTTTGTCAAATGTAATAAATTTGGAGTGCGAGAGCATTAGGAGAGCCGCTTTTGACGCACCTGTAATGACTAAAGTCAAACACCATGACAACACAGAGCAGACAGATGTTACTTTAACCAGTCTCGTTAAATGATACATTTAGCTAATTGTATATTTTACTGATAATATGGGGTTTTACAGGTAACGCGAAATAAAGGAAACACCAACATAAAGTGTCTTAATGGGGCGTTGGGCCACCACAAGCCACCAGAACAACTTGAATGCACCTTGGTATAGACTCTACAAGTGTCTGGAACTCTTGGAGGGATACAACCACCGATCTAGATGCAACACCATTCCTCCATGTGAAATTCCATAATTTGGTGTTTTGTTGATGGTGGTGAAAAAGGGTATCTCAGGCGGCGCTCCAGAATCTCCCATAAGTGTTCATTTGGGTTGAGAGCTGGTGACTGAGACTGCCATGGCATATGGGTTATATAGTTTTCATGCTCATCAAACCATTCAGTGACCACTTATGCCCTGTGGATGGGGCCGTTGTCATCTTGTAAGAGACTACTCCCATCAGCATAGCAATGCTTCACCATAGGATGAAGAGGATCACTCAGAATGGATCACTTTGTATTTATTGGCATTTACCTTGACCATGGGAAACAAGCACTCGGCCTGTAGGTTACTTTTGGCATGCGCCATACATGTAGTCATCTGCTTGTTAAGAACAGGGCGAAGGATGACTTATCTGACCATATGACTTTTTTCCACTGCTCAGTAGACCACTGCCTGTGTTCTTTGCACCACTTTACTCACAAACAGCTGGATATTTTACTGAAGCAATTCAGGTTAAGTACCTTGCTCAAGGGTACAACAGCAGTGTCCCCACCTGGGAATCAAACCTGCAACCTTTGCGTTACAGGCCCAGTTCCTTAACCATTATGCTAACACTGCTGCCCTGAGGCATTGCGTATGGGCGATGGTACCAGGCTTCCAAACTATAAAGCGGCCAGTGTGCATCTGCTCTGAAGGCCCCGGGATTAAAATGTGTCAGGCAGTCAGGGAGTGAAAATACATTCTACGGTTCAGGTTCAGGTTGAGGTGTGTCAGAATTTGGGGTTCCTGAGCACATTCGCTTCAATGACAAAAACTCTCACTCTTGTGACTTGCCTGATACGTAATGCTCTGGACACCACGACTGGTGCCATTCCCATTGGACATTCAGGGCCATTCAGTGAAAATATCGCCCGCTCCCGTTACGCAATCGATTTCAGTAACAATGGCTATTTTGCTGTCCGCAGCTTTTGGCTACACTTTGATTTTAGACAGATCGTCGTGTGAGAGGTCACAGCGGGCAGCCGCGTGGGTGAACTCGGTTCAGACAGAAGGGGGACTGTTCCTGACTCAGAAACGGACAAAATGCCATTCTCTCCGAGGGTCCTGAGAAATTGAGAGAGGGGTTGCATGTGTGGGGGTGGGGGGGGGGGGGGGCATCTGGGCGTCTATGATCGAAAGAGAATTAAATAAGTGTTGTCAGCATATATCATTCAAGACGACGTGCCCCAAATCACCCCTCTGCTTCCTGGCAGCCGCCCCAGCCACCCCCCAAAAAGGAATTATCACAAAGACCTTTTTATTCCAGCCTCCTGAAGGGTGGAAAAGGGAAAGAAAAAAGGACAAGCGAAATCTTTCTTCCTTTCTCCTCCAGAAAGGATTGGCGTGGAGGGGTGGCCTGTGGTTTCAGAAGCGGGGTAATGATTTTCTTCAGCTCCCAGGGCAATGAGTCATCGCAGAGTGACCGCGTGCTCTGGAGGCCACACTGCAAGCCTCACACATCGAGGGCCTCTCTCTGTGCTCTGACCAAAAACCCCAAGTCTAAATCCTCAATGTTTCTTTTTGTTTAGGGGCAGATGGGGCTCATCCTGTCCGTGCCGGGGGTTTCCTGTCATGTCCAGATGTTGCTCAAACCCCATGGCCTCCAGGGGAGAGAACGTCTGAACGTGTCGTTCGTTAGAGCACCACTAGAGGGCAGTGGCTCCCTTATTAAGGCAAAAGTCTATTAATACTGTAATAATATAGTGTTGGAAAGATACATTTATTTCTGCTTTATTTGTCATGATTCTTCCATTTGTATATTTTTAAATATATGTTTTAAAGAAATGTGGTAGATACATCTGTGCGCCTGCTTTGAGTTCCTGCCACATAGCCAGTCGTTTTTATATTGGCAACCGTGGTAAAAAGTTTTGATGTGCTTTTTGTAAGAAAAAGGGCCCCCTCTAGTGGATATTATAAAACATTGCATCTAATAACTGCTGATTGATTTTTCCTGCAATAGAGTAGACTTGTAGTAGACTAGTTGATCTGTTAACGAATGTATTGGTTCAAACATTTTTCATGTGATATTTTTCCTCACACTAATCTGTCTGCAAAATCTAAAGAATTTGATCTTGATGTTAAGTGGTTGATGGAACAATAAATCAGTTGGACAGTATTGCTCAAAAAGAAATTGCCTTTCCATGGCACATGTGGTGTGGTGGTTAGAGAACGATTAAAAGCAGTAGATGTGCCTTCACACCCCAAGTGAGACAACTATATGTAATGCCTAAAGTATGTATTATAAGTCTAAGTCATGCATAAAGCAGAACAAAAATGTAACATGCCATGCCTGGACACAAATATTGCCCCATAGCAGACACGCCTGGGCCCAGAACCTCATTGAACATCCACTTTTGGAGACTGGAATTTTGGAGAATGGAATGCAAGGTGTGACATCGCTCAGGTACAGGTATGTTGCAAAGATGTAACAGTAACAGGAAATGCTCGGGGCCTCGGGTGGCGTAACGGTCAAAGCATTCGCCCGAATGCAAGTTGCCCATTGCAATGCGCCAGTTCAGCTCTGGCCAAGAGCCCCATCGGGGGCAGTGATTGGCTGACTGCCTCAGAGGGAGGGGGGAGGATGAGCCGGCATGGGCTCGCCGAGAAGAATGAAAGGCGTCCCTGTACGGGAAAAACTGGCTTGCCTCCGGACGAGGACGAGGGGCGGGCTCATGGGGGAGTGTAAATTGAGAAAAATAGAGGATGTAATTAGCTACCAAATAGTGAGAAAAATTGGAAAAATCTGAAACAAATAACTTTTTTTTTTAAGTAACAGGAAATGCTGTTGCTAAGTTATGCAAACTCTGCTGCCTACTCACAGAGAAGTCTTGCCAGACTGTGGGTCACCTTTTGACTTCGATGCTACAGGAAAGCTCCCTCTACGGGCCTTACGTGTTGGCTGATTATTTTCATGGTATTAGCGATATTAACTATTACGTGAATTCAGTACTGCCCATAGAAATGAAACAGATTACATTGTGCATGCATGGACTGAAGTCAGAGAGCCCCTACCGTCCTCATTCACTCATTTATTCATAACAGTTCATACTGTGAGCAAAATGTATCGACCAGCTTGGGTTATCTTACACAAGGGTCTGTTGTTTGTAATTTCAGACCTCTGAAAACACCGAACAAATGTTAATAGAGTCCTTTGTTCACCGTCTCTGATCGTACTGCTTCATCTACAACAGCACTGCTTCTCACTGCTGCTGCTACCAATATTGCTGCCGCTGTGACTGATTAATGACAGCAACTTTAGCAACAGCAATAACGGCGATAATTATAATAGCCAGGAACATAACCGGCAGCTGGCCCTACGCGCCGAAAGGCCAGTCCGTGCGCTCGTTGAGCCTGTTTTCATAACCTTATTATAACTTTTTTTTTCTTTTTTTGTCTCGCTGTTGTTTTAATTGCCCTGGAGTTCTGCTGAAAGATTGTGATCGCCCCCTACTCATTTCATGCTGTGTGGAAAATGAAATGGAGGAGATGGAGTGGAGGAGGAATGGAGGCTGGGGGGGTGCTCTCTCGAGACAATAATCCCACTGCCAACCCTCAACCCCCCACTCCTCCACACAATATACAGTACCTTTGGTGTATGCGCTCAACATATTTTCGGCCAGTAGGTGGCAGTATACCTTCACTGTTGATGTCAATGTCCTGTACAGTATTTTGAGTTAGCAACCTTTGCATTTGGAATTGGTAACTTAAATGTACCATACTTGGAGGTGATAACCAGCAGGAGTGTACTGGTAGTGACATTTAAGCACTATGGGATGAAGGGGGGGAGTGGAGAGGGGGTCATTGCCGGCCACAGCCTATCTGCGGCACAACAAAGCTCGGCCTTCTTGGCATCCATACCATGTACCACCACGCCACACACAATGCCACGCGCTGCCAGAGTGCATTGTGGGCATTGTGCCCCCCCATCGTCCGTCCACTCTCATTCATTTCAGCTGGTCTCCTGACACCAATTCACTGACCCTCGTCTAACCCCGCCCCCAACATACATCCTGTACGCCTTTACATTTTAGCCCCCGCCGCTGACTACCTAACTCAGGAGGGGCAAAGTCTTTCAGCCCTGAGCCACCTTGGACTGACCATGACATGTCTTTTTTGGACATACCCTGTGCCGGCCAGAAGAGGATGGGCTCCCCCCCTTTTTAGTCTGGTTCCTCCCAAGGTTTCTCCCTACCAAGGGAGTTTTTCCTTGCCACTGTTGCCTTTAGGCTTGCTTTTGGGGGGGTCTAGGCCTGGGTTCCCCCTCTGTTAAGCGTTTTGTGACAATTCCATTGTGAAAAGCGCTATACAAATAAATTTGATTTGATTTGATTTACATGCCCGACGCCCCCCCACCAGCGTGCCGCGACGCTGAGAAGCAAAACGCAACCCCACCCCCCCAAGCTTCGCGCGCGGCCTCCCCACGTGGCCTCCCTTTACCCTCCCCGCCCTTTACCCCACGCCCCCTCTGCCCCACCCCCTGCCCCAGAGTTGGTGTCCGGGGAGGCGCGGCGGACTTGTTGAAAGAGGCACATTAGCGAGGCGAGAGATGGAGCAAAGATAGATGAGGGGGCAGAATGGAGTCATTAAGGAAGTGTTGATGGAGTCGTCTGGATTACCGGGGGCAGAGAGGGAGCAGCCGTGCCTAATGCACGTCCCCTTTCACTCCCTCCTGCGTTTGTATATACGTTTAGGGGAAAGCTAAACCCAAAGCTTTTACCGCGACGCTGCTTACACAAACGAACAAACGCACATTCGGCGACTGTTTCCAAATTCAACAAATAATGTCAACATTAAAACGTTCGATTGCATTTTGAATTTGTCTCTTTTTTTCGCCCCCCCCACTGAAAACAGGGCCGTTTTATGTGGGCGTTAGGAGGCTCGCCCCTCCCTGTCCCGGGGTGCGTGGGAATGGGTAAATTCACGTTTTTCTACACGACTGGCACGTAGCCTACTCCTCGTCCCACCACCGGCACATGGGCACATGGTCGCCCAATGTAGCCGAGCCGAGGCAGAGCATTTTAGGGGAACACAGGCCGCTCCTGTGGGTGAAAGAGGTCGCCCGTTGTGCGCGAGGTGGATTATCGTGAGCCGCTCCAATACTACCGCTCGAGAACAGTGAACTCCTTGGCACAGCTCTCTCTCTAATGCTGGGTTCTAAGCCTCTGAAAACCACGGATTACCGTGGCAACCAGGAAACCACCAGGAATTCAAATCACTCCATTCCACGACATCAATAAAAAAATACAGAGCAGTGGAAGGGCTTGCTAAAGTACTTCAATTATGAAAAGCGATAAATATTCGTGATATATATATATGTATTATAAATCCAGATACAAATGTGAAATGCGTAGTGGAAAATATTCATGCCAGTTTTTTTCTCCCTTTTCCCATAACCTTGTCATTAAAGTTCCTAAATATAAAATAATATACGAGTTAAATAAAGTGAACTTCAAACATCTCACCACTAGATGGCGAAAGGGTGCCGCAGAAGGGTCAGAATGGACACCGTGGGATAGTTCTCCTGGCGCTCTGATCTGCAGTCTATCCTGGCCTTCATCTCCTCACGGTGCTGACATGCCCCCATCCCAGGCTCTGTCCGGCAGCTGGAGCCCCATCGTTTCTCCCCGTCATTCACCTCCCATCTGGTATCTCCCTCCCTGCCTCTCTCCATTTCTCCCTTTCTCCCTTCCTCCCTTCCTCTCCCGCTCCTCCGCCACAGCTCTCCTTCGCCGGTCGCTCCCAGCCTCTCCCATCATCATCATGACCACACGTGCTGGGCAGGGCCAGCCCCCCACCCCCCACCCTCCTCCTCCCTCCTCGATTGTATCAGTCCAACTTGATTTGACATCTTGAGGGGCATAACAAAATGAATGGCAGGCCTCCCCCCCCATTTTTTTGTGCTAATCTGGAAAATGTAAATTTCCACCACAAACACGTCTTGGTTTCTGATTATTGGCTAACTGCTCCCAGCTGCGCCGTACAGTCGACGGTCCAGGAAGGCCCGAGCGCTGACAACCGGGTGAACGGAGAAAATGAATTAGTGAGCCTGTTTATAAGTTAAAGATGTGACCCTTATTTTAAACAGCACAAGTCTCAACACAGAGGATGACATAACGCAGCCTGTATGGAATCAATAGTGTTGCTGTCAAACGGCCCTCGGAGGCTAAATTTAGCCCGCGGTGCACAGTGCGCGCAAGAGAGTTTTTATCTTAATGAAACCAGCCGTCGTGTGGCAGGGTGGTTAATTACGCAGGTGTGAGGTGATCGCCCATCCTCCCCCCCCTCAGTGAGATTCTTAACGTCTGATTGGTCACAGGTGAGGATTTGACAGTGAATACAATCATTTGGTTCAGCGTTGCATTCAGGACGTTGCAACACCGCATTGGCATTTCTGCAGTTTATAACGTTGGGAAGAAATTCTGAGCCTTGGCTATGGCTTGGTGATTGATATCGCAAAAGTATGACTGCACTGGCCGCCGAACAGAAGTAAGTGATGTATTTTATTGTGTGCGACTGTAAAGAGAGGCATCAAAACTATATGCAGCCAGACTTTTTATTGGCCGGGACAAATGAGGAGCCTATGTGTTGGCAGTTAAGTTGTGGCAGGTCCTGACAGAGTGAGTGGGGGGTATTGAGTTCAGCAACCACCCTCCACCACCCTCCTCACCCCACACACGCACACACACACACACACACACACACACACACTCACACGCCTTATGATCAAGGGACAGGAAATGAGAAATGGTCAGATGTGCACAGGGACGGGAGCCGGGCGGTGGGGGGGAACCGAAGCGTGGTGCGGGACCCACACACGTGGTCACACTCCCCTGACCCGCGATCAAAGGCCCGGCCGGCCGGCTCGCCATAGCAAAGTGCCCTCAACGTAAACAGGAAACCCTTGCTGCACGAAAACATGGAATCATTTTCCAATTTTTCTTTTGGTCTCCAAAGGAGGGGGCAGAAAGAAAAAAAAAAGGAAGAGTCTGGACGGCGTACGTTACGGTGGGGTGGGGTTTTCTTTGGGACCAGGGGCTTTGGAGAGGTCAGGGGAAGACGGCAGATCCACGCTGAGCCCCCGCCCCCCCCTCCCCGGCCTCACGTGCTCTCCCCTCCTCCTGGCTTCGGTCGATCGGGAGATTACCGAGCATTCTGGGATATCCCCCAGACCTGCGCTAACAGATGACGCGATGGCGTCTTTGCGATGTCAACGTTGCGGGAACGTTACAGTCCTGTTGTCTCCGCGCCGCTAAGTCCGCAAAGCCTGTAATGCGGAGAAATTAGCGCGAGGGTGTGCGTGAGATATCCGTGTCGCGAGGAATGTGCCACGGAGTGTCTGCTGTTGATCAGGTTTCCTGTAATAGAACAAGAACTACTGTATAATTTCTTAATCATAACACGGCCCACCAGAGGCCTGGCGAGGGGGAGGAACCGGCCCCAAATCCGCAAATTATTTGGCCTCTCCGGCACAAACAGGCAGCTTAAAATCATTTCCAATTGTGTGTGGAAATATAACACGACATTGTATCGTTTCATTTGATCATGTTTTCTTCCCTAATCCGGCAAATGTGCACGCGAAAACAAACACAGCTCGCTCTGGGCCCGGTAAGCTGCTGTGACAGCTCTTGGCAGAGGGCGTTCGGCCCTGGCAAGGTCGCGTTCGCAAACGAAAGACCTTAATGAAACTTAAGACCCGCGCCTTCGCAGATACAATAAACATGCAGGCCGGACCACAACCACGCATCCGTGCGTGGCGATGGTGGCGGGGGAGATCTGGCTCATCCCACTCGGAGCAGCGCCGATTCCCCCTGCCTGGATCCCGGCCCTGCCTGGCTCTGTCCCCCTCACTGGAAACCGACGGTTCATTTCTGGGCATCGGGTTTCGGAATCTGCCGATTGACTTGATTCGGATTAACCGGGGTGCGTCGTTTCTGGGGTGAAATGGTCACGGTCGTCTAGGGTTCTGTCCCTGTTTGGGGGTCTTTTCCTCGTACCGTTCATATGAAGCGGTTGGACTGATGTGAAGAAAACTGAAGAACCTGGATGGGCTGGTGGGCCTGTTCTCCTCATCAAACATTCTTATGTTCCAATGCTGTGAGTGACGCTGATCTGCCTGCTATCCTGAGAGAACCGGGCTGGAGCGCTCTGTGTTGTGCTTCTGCTAAAAGAGCTGGTCACAGTCCACCCCCCCTCTCCCCCATGCTCCTGGGCCTCATACTGGAGTCATTGGTGATGCTTTGGCTGGTTTGTAATGTGAGGCAACAGTTTTTTCCTCTGAAGTTAAAATCGTGGACTTGAATGTGCATTTAGGGCTATAAAACGTGCCCACTGCCTCCCTGGCTTTTGGGAGCCCTCCATGTTCGGCTCCACGTGCACGCAAACTCTGCCTGAGACTAAAGAGACTGGGGGAGGACTGGAGAGAAATGGAAGGAAAGGAGAGATAGAGGAGAAGGAAATAGGTAGAGAGGGAGGAGGGAGAGAACCAGGGAAGAAGGGGAGGAGAGGCTGGTGGGAGAAGCGTGCTGGACGTTGAGTTTTGCCGGTGGAAACTTTTCCCGAAAATTGTTTCTCTCCGTCCAAATTACCTTGGCCTGGCCCGAGCCAAGTAAATCAGCAGTGCTTTTCCTGGCCCAGGCAAGAAAGCGGCAGGAATTTCCCGCACGGACGGCAACGACACTCGGGGTAGGCGTCCTCTCCCCTCTGAGGTCCAGGGGAAAACTCATTACGTTTTAAACCGCACCGTGGGGGCGGCCTTTCTGGGTCTGTCCCGCTCGCTAGCCGCAGCCGCGCACCCTGGACTGACCTTGGCTTTATGGCCGCGCTGCAGAGAGGCGCCGCTCCCGGCGTGTTACGCCCAGGGCTGGAGGTCCCTGGTCCTGGTCCGTTTCCCAGTAAGAGCTCAGCATCCAGACCTCACACGACCCGACACCCCAGGGCCAACGGGCCTGACCGCAGAGAGGAACGAAGTCATATTGCACATGGTGGGGAGAGAAGAGGGGGGAGTTCCAGCCCTGTGGGCCTTGAGGATGACGCTGGCATTCTGAGGAGTTAGGATGGACAGCAGCAGTAATGCCACGCAGCAGCACCATGGAAAATCTGAGAGAAGCGCTGCCTCCCGTGGGCTCTCCAAATCGTTCCCTCACGTGCTCCTGCGCTTCACCCTTTTCACATGTGAGAGTGCATTTGTCTGTGTGTGCGCTGTGTGTGTGTGTGCGAGTGTGTGTGCGCCTGTGTGTGTGTGTGTGTGTGTGTTTGTCTGTGTACGTGTGTGATGTATTTGTAGATGTGGGTCATATGTATGTGTATGCTGTGTGTGTGTGTGTGTGTGTGTGTGTGTGTGTGTGTGTGTGTGTTCGTCTGTGTGTGCGCCTGTGTACGTGTGTGATGTATTTGTAGGTGTGGGTCATATGTGTGTGTGTGTGTGTGTGTGTGTTCGTCTGTGTGTGCGCCTGTGTACATGTGTGATGTATTTGTAGGTGTGGGTCATATGTGTGTATGGTGTGTGTGTGTGTTTGTCTGTGTACATGTGTGATGTATTTGTAGGTGTGGGTCATATGTGTGTATGGTGTGTGTGTGTGGGGGGGGGTTTGTGTGTGTAACTGTGTCTACGTTTAAAGCATTTTTAGGTGCATTAGTATGTGTGTGAATGTGTGAGCCTGTGTGTTTGTGTCTGTGCGCATGTGTCGGTGCATGTGTAGCGTGCGTGTGTGTATGTGCTTGTGTTTTTATTGTCCTCACCACAAGCACTTACACTGCACTGGGCAGTACACTAAGCTAAGCCACTTTCCAGCTGCTGTCCCCCACATCCAAAGCATTTGTGTTCCTGTGGTTTCATACCCAATATGACAGAAATATAGCGGAAGTCATAAAAGATACAACACAATAATACAATATTGAATTACTTTGGGGAAGAAAATGCACAATGAAGCATTGCCGGCCTTGTCCACCTTCAGCGTTCTAAATGATTGTAAAGTGTTTAAACATATGTGGAGAGAGTTAGTGCCTGTCAGAGTTTGCCATTTTAAATAGCTGCTTAAAAAAAAAATTGAGACTGATATTCTGACCAAAATGTAAAAGTGTGTAAACTGAAGAAATCATAAACGTGTCTTGTAGTGTTGTTAAAGGGAGCCGTTGTTTTTGTGATGAAGTGATATGCTTTTGCATGTGGCACATCCCATAACTCTCTTTGATTGTTATTATTGTGAATTTTTGTGACACAAAGGGGCTTCCTGCCTATACAGCCAACATGTTTTGACCTGACCCTCAAATACAGAGTAAAAAAAATCGAGTGAAAAAGAAAGATGTAAATTCACCTTTGAACTGAGAATTTCACAGAGAATGTTACCTCAAGTGTAAGTTTAAAGCTCTTACCACATTGGAGGGGGAACTCCATATGCTTTTAAGATTGTACTGCAGTTAATTAAATTACCATACCACCCCATCCAATTATCATATTCCCTTTTTTTCTTAAGAACAGTGCTTTCATGTGTGTGTGTGTGTGTGTGTGTGTGTGTGTGTGTGTGTATGTGTGTTTGTGTGTATGCATATGTGTGGTGTGCTTGTGTGTGTGTATGCGCTTATGTGTGGTGTGCTTGTGTGTGTGTGTGTGTGTGTGTTAGTATGCATGTTCGTGTGGTGTGTGTTTGTGTGGTGTGCTTGTGTGTGTGTGTGCTGTATGCTTTCATTCAATTTCGAAATACAGCACTGCTAGGATCAATCAATGTTAAGATCTGAGGAAATAGACTTACTCTACCCGGCGCAGATTGCACGCATGACAGATTTGTTTGTGAAATCGGGAATACAAGCAAATTCGTACAAACGCAATCGATTCAGGACCGGTCCCTCGGTGATGTAGCCCTATATGCAGTAGTTCAAAATGATGTAACTGATTTGACAGCAGGGAGAGTAGTTACTTTCCTACACCATCTCCCCCGGGACTCTTCTCGCAGGGCTTTTCCTGTACAGATTGCCATTCCTCATCCCCTCGGCCTATCGCAGAAGCAGGACAACGAGGGAAGGGAAGTCGAGAATCCAACATTGGGGGAGGGGAACTCACAACTGTGCAGCGAACAAAAAGAAAGTCTAACACAAGGGCGGAACCACGTATGAAATATTGGGGGGGACATAATGAAAGGGACTGTTTAATATCTACAAATTATTGGGGGGGACAGATGAGACTTGTCCCCCCCCACCACTATGGTCTAATGTGACTTGTCTGCGTGTGTGTGTGTCGTGTTGGGTGAGACATTTCACTGGAGCGCCCGACCCTCGACCAATACGATTGCTGTAATTGGTGTTGATAGGCAGTTTTACAATGGCATTAAGCCATGCCTCTACTTGAGCCACGCTGGCTTCTCCGGCTAATTCAGTCACAAGCTTGACTCAAGAAAATGTGTACTCCAAGAATTTTAATTACAACTCTCATGTGGTTAAGAAACCCCAACAAAGTGGTAACCACTGCACAGCCAGCACATACCAGTGGACTCGCTGCTCGTAGTGGTGTGTGTGTGTGTGTGTCCGTGTTTGTGAGGGGTGGGTGACTGCAGCGTGCACAGTAGTGAAATTGAGAGAAGGTCAGCTTGGATGGTTAAAAGGACACTGGGAAAACTCTCAGGCAAAGCCAAGCGGCGGCTGTGGGACGGAGCACCAGTCACGAACGCTTTCAGATTTTAACATGAGTACGAAAATATACCTTCCCCAAACAGATGACCCTGACCGAGGGGCGACCCACTGTACACCACTGACGAAAGCCGCACAATGACGCTGCCAAACAGGCGGGCCCCAAGGACATGCCGGGTCTGGAGGTGAATGTAAATAGGTCTTTAGACTAATGCTAAAACCATGTCTCTGTTATTACCCACAATGTCCCCCGCCCAAAGCAGAGCTGTTCTGTAATGCCTAGTGACAGGAGACTGAGGCATCATGGCCCCAAAAATAGGTGGGGCTACAATTAGCTGTCAATCGCTGACTTGGTTGAACCAGTCAAAAGGTTTTGCTGCTCACAACAAAGCACAATGATTGGTTTAAATCACTTGGTTACATGTAGCATATGGTAGCTCCACCACTTTTTGGTCACGTTACCTCGTCCCACCCATCACTACTACTAACGCCCTGTCAAAACATCATGGCACATTAAAAAAAACATTTTCCTTTTTTTGCATCTCATTATCATTACCCATGATATATAATGTAAATGGGATGGCTCAGGGTTGGGCTTTTGTGGGAAAGCCAAATCGAATAAAAAGGTTGTTTGTGCGCTTGTGAGGTTGGATTAACGGACTCGTGCCGTGCGTGGCTGACAAAGCGATCTTGTTGCGAATGGGTAGCGGAGGATGATGGGAGCACGCCTCGATGCGATTGCCAGAACCCCCCCCCCCCCGATCTCTCCCATCCTCCCGCCACCCACCCACCACCCCACCCTCAAACCCTGCCAAGCCACGCCCTGCACTGAGCAGCTCATTTTCTGCTACATTAGGAGCGCGTCGGCAGTGTCTGCCTTACAGATGGGCCACGTTACGATCAAACGGCACACTATCTGACTTGTATTCCAAATGTATACAGCACATGGCCCATAAGCAAATCATTTTCCCTCCTGCGGTTGAACCCAGGGGCTGGGCTAACTAGTTCAGGAAGCGATCTGGAGTAACTCCTTCGCTCCGAGAAACGATCTGCAAGACTTCCCGAGGGCCTGGCTCTACCTCTTCTCATCTCTTCTCTCCCTCTTTCTCTCCCTCTCTCTCCTCTTCCTCTATCTCACTCGCACTCCCTCCCTCCCTCTTCCTCTCTCTCCCTCTTTCTCTCCCTCTCTCTCCTCTTCCTCTATCTCACTCGCACTCCCTCTCTCCCTCTCCCTCTCCCTCCCTCCCTCTCTCTCTCCCTCCTCTCTCACTCCCTCCCTCTTCCTCTCTCTCCCTTTCTCCGCTTGGCTAGGGAACAAGATGGCAGCGTTTCAGAGCTGGTTCCTGGGGCCTTGCGGTCTCACCCCCCCCACCCCACCCCCGCCCCTGGGCCCTGTGGCCCTGTTGGCCACTCCATCTCCATTTAAGAATTAGAGATTAGGGCACTGGCCTTGTTTGCTTTGCCCCCTAATCTTGATGGCTAATGGCAGCAGATTAAACAGGGGGGGAAGAAAAGGCCACAGCCAGGGTTCAGCCAAATGCACATTCTCCACAGTTGTAAACAAGGCTGAAGGGACAGCAATTTGCCACAAACCCAGAGAGGTTGAAAGCTGCAGCGATTGTTATGCTTTAGGGCGGAAGTTATTAGTCTAATAGCACTGAGTATCAATTATGTTCCATGGCCCAGTCTATCGTTTGATGTCCTTCTGAGGACAAGATCTCATACGAGGCTGCCGGGACCAGAAGGGCAGCTGTTCGAAAGCCACCAGAACAGATGCCTGTGTGTCAGGCTTCAAGTGCTGTCGGGATATCCATGTCCGGACTCGGGATCAAATGCTGTGTGGATCCGTGGTGCAGTTTCCCTCTTTTTTCTGTGGTCTCGTTTCAGAGTTAACAGGATGATCGCACACCACGAGAGGGACTGCTGTTGGATGCGCGTGGCACAGCCCTTTCATTGATTCCTGAAATGACCAGGAGTTTATTACGGGAGGATTGTGTGGATCCAATCAATTGTTGTGTGTCAATATTTTGGGAAACCGAAACCAAAATTAATTATTGTCCGTCCAAAGAAAATGAATGCATTTTAATGCAATATATGTATAGCAGCATAGAGCATACTACCGAATCAAGATGCCCAGCAAACTAAAACCATTAAGTGGAACTATTCATAAAGTGGAAGGAACTCATTCTGCATGAGTCGTTGCCTGTTGTGATTGGTGGAGTGATGTCAGAAGTGAGGAGGCTTAATACACCACAGAGTGATGCCTTGGGGAAATTGGACAAATCCTCATTTTACTGCAAACACTAGTTCAGCTCACATATTGACTTTGATACAAAACAGCAAAAATACAGTATCTTGTGCTCTACAATACTGAGCTTTGATTGGTTCATATCCAAGATTAATTAATAGCACATGATTCATATGCCAATTACTAGCCTCCACTTGTACCCTTCTGGAGCCCTGGCCCTAAGCTTGCCTCTACACACAGACAGACAAACGTGCACACAGAGAGACAGACAGACACACACACACACACACACACACACACACACGACTCTGGGCAGAATTTATGAAACAATTTAGGCACAGTCTGTCCAGTACATTCCAAAACATTCCAGAGTTGTTTTTTTCTTCACCACTCACAGAACCCACATAAACTTTATAATGGGAAATTCCACCTCCCTGCATGCTTTACTGACAAAGTTCGGGTGAATCTGTGTGTGATACAGACGGTGTTAAAATCACTTGATGAATGTAGCCCACTCGCTATCCTTGGCTGACGGTTCATAACGCATGTTGGTTTTGGGCAGAGCGGGAACTCTTACCAGCGTATCCGCAGCACAAGGGACTCAGCTCGTGACCCTCTCTGAAACATCGTGTACCTGCCTGGGAGACCCCACATCAAACACGGAGGCTCAGAGCAGCGTGAAACACAATTCAGCCCTGCGGTTTAGATAAACCCAATTAGGCTAATTGATGTCAGGTGGATTATCAATCCGATCCAAAACAAATGGTTATTTCTTCGCACGTTCGGCTTTTGACCCGCTTTCTTGCGCACGCTGATTCGATTACAGTAGATTACGGTGCTTGACATGATAATTGCGGCATCGTTTCGCTCTTTCACGCCACATTGCTCGGGAATATCTTTGACAGATGTTCCGCGTGCTACGGTGCTCCGATCTAAAACAATGCAGTCGTGGCCCTTCCACCTTCCACTACTGCCCTGACTGTGGCTTTTGTCTGCCAGCTCTAAGGAAAATGTTTATAAAGAGGGGAATAATTCTGCTCGCTCGTTAATTTTCCTATTGTAGGAAATCACGATGAAGGATTGTTGTTTATACAGGTTTTGTATTACGCAAAACTCAGATGAGGCATGTCTGTTTTTTTCCTTTTTTCTTTTCTTTGTCTGTCCATGCCACTGGTCACATCCTCTCGCTCCATGATACAGATCAAAAACGATCCCATAAGTGATTTCCTGGACGTTTCCTGTTTTATTTATTTATTAAAGAGTTAAATAAAGATCACATAGTGCAGGAGAGAACAGTATCCATGTTGTCACTCTCCAGGTTGTGTGGGGTGCAGGGATAGGTCTGTGCAGTGCCACTGGCTGTAGCTGTCTGCAGCATACAGTACCTGAGTATGTGCTATACCTTTGATTTGAACTGTGTCTCTATACCATACCTGTATGTGTATGGTGCCTTTGATGTTTACCTGTGTCTAAACCATACCTGTATGTGTATGATGCCTTTGATTTTTAGCTGTGTGTCTATACCATACCTGTATGTGTGTGATGCCTTTGATTTTTACCTGCGTGTCCGTACCATACCTGTATGTGTATGGTGCCTTTGATTTTACCTGTGTTTTACCTGCTCCTGTTTTTCCTCTGCCCATGTGGATATCTGTGTACCCTGCTTGTCTATTTGCATGCAATATCTGTGTCTGCTTTTCCCTGTTTAAGTATCTGCTTTCATCTGTGTGAAGTATCTGTTTTTAATCTGGGTAAAGTATCAGTTTTTTCCCAGTGTAAAGTATCTGTTTTTGCTTGTGTTAAGTATCTGTTTTTGCCCGTGTGATGTATCTTTGTGTGGTGTCTGACTCCCAGGCCTCCCATGACTGGCGTTACATGGGCAGGCCAGCTCTGAGGGCGTGTGACAGGATGACACCACCAAACGGGGCAGGCGTGATTCTCCTCACATTCGTCACCTTTAACTTGCCACCTAACTCCTGTCCTGCGGAGGCCTTCCAACTCCCCAAACCCCAAATGTTTATGTTTTGTCGTGTGAACAATTTTTTTCATCGATTCTCTTTCACACAATGTACAAAAGTTACAGTCAGTGTTAGTGTTGAGGTAAAAATATTTTTTGAAAAGACAGCTACAGTAAATTGCACATCACAAATAAGGTTGGCAATGGCATCGTTGGCCTTCTGAAACCTTGCCATCAATTCCTCTATAGTAAAAATACATTCAATTAAAAAAATAAATGAGGTGATGGTTTTGTGGGCACACTGGTCAGCGAAGGGTGCAGGGGAGGAGCCACGCGCTTTATCTCCCGACACCTCTGATGGGCCAAGTCCTCCAGCCGCCCGACCTGGATAAGGCCTTCCGCCAACACCTGATATTCAGGGAGGCGGTCTCGGCACAAGGAGGTGCCACATTTTTTCCGAGGATTAAGGGAAAGCTGTGGTCACAGCTGCGATTTGAATTAATCAGGTTTTACGAGATGCTAAAGATTAAACTGCCGGAACAGGACATACTGAAGATTACATTGGTGGCGTTTTAGTGGAATTCTGGCCGCATTCCCCGACAAACAACATTTCTTTGGGGATAAAGAATCACATTCTGCTGTGTGCGTGCGTGCCTGCCTGCGTGCGTGTGTCTGTTTGTGAGGGAGAGAGAGGAAGAGAGAGAGAGAGAGGATGCTGAATGGAACATGTATTTAACACAGGAGAGAAACAAAGTCCATCAAGAGTGTGTTAGGTGAAATAAGTTTGAGATGCTCAGCCTCAATGGAGCGGTCATGGCGGACACACTCATGAGTGACCGGTTCACCCACAGGAGACATGGAGCTCTCTTACGCATCGTGGTCATGTGACCCCCGTGTGTGCGTCTGGTGATGCCTCTGCTGCAGCTGAGCAGGCCCTCTGGTCCCCCTGGGACCGAGCAGTTTCCTGGGCTCGTCCACCCTCTTTGAAGTTCCAAAAGCACAGGCTGCGGTATCCGTGGTAACCACATCACAGCGCCGCCATCTAAGTCTGGGCCAGAACTGGACCTGTTTTATGTCACGGTTGGCACAGAAGTGGTCTCTCTCTCTCTCTGTCTCTTGTTAAAATGATCAAAAAATGGTTAAAATCTCCGTTCGTTGCTGAGTGAAGGTCTATTTTCTGAGATCCTCTCTCGGGTTTCCCTGCTGGGAATCAAAGACTAGCACACCACGTCTAGCTCCCACCCAATTGATTTCTCAGCTCCCCAAAACCTACTCAGTTACATCATAATGACCTTTGGAACATGTAAACGATAAGAATTTCATACGAGTTTAGTCTAGTACAGATTTTCCTAAACATATCAATGCTTTCCTAAATTAATTTGACACATTTGACTTTTCTTTTTTTTTAATCTGCTACAGATTTTTAAAACATTCTTGCATTCTCTCTTTGAGAGTCATCTTTAATTTGTTTTACTTTTAAGGGGGAGAGTGCATTCCTTCACGGAGAGTTCACTCCTTCACTTCAATTCATAATATTCTGTACTGTTAGGGTAACATTTTGCAATATTTCTTGAGCTGGAAAAAAAGGTTTTTCATGATTTTATTAATGGATCAACGTTGGATTCGATTTTTCTGGCAAGGAAACTTACACTGATCTTACACTACCATACAAGCAGCAGTGTTTTTTGCACAACTACAAATTCCATAGTCAGCTGTCATATTGTGCACACTGACCAACTCCCTACCTCTATCTTCCCTACCTCTATGTCCCAGTCCCTCCTTGTGTCTGCACCCTATCCCAATCCCTGTCCATCATCCTGGCACTTACATTACCTTACATTACAGGCATTTAGCAGACACTCTTATCCAGAGCGACTTACAGTTTACATTTCTTCACAATCCATTTATACAGCTGGATATTAACTGAAGCAATTCAGGACCTTGCTCAAAGGTACAATGGCAGTATCCCACCTGGGGATTGAACCTTAACGTTACAAGCCCAGTTCCCTAACCACTATACTACACTGGCCCATCTCCTCCATCCTGCCCTGCACCCCCAGCAATACCCTGTCTCCCCGTACCTCCCTACCCCGCCCCCTCGCAGTCCCGCCCTGGGTCTTACCCACCCTACCCCATCCCCATCCATCCACCCCCCATACTCTCAACCGCGCCCTGCCTCTCCCACCCGCCTCACCCCACCCTGGTTCTGCACAGTCTCTCCCCCCGACTTCCCTGGGAGGCTGGACTTGGAGCCAGGACGCTGCGGCCTCTCTCCACGGCTCCCGCAGACGTCTGTTATTGCTCCAGCTGTCACCACAGCAACAGGGCTGGATTGTCTCCGGGTTCTGAAGGTTCGCGGCGAAAAATAAACAAACCCCTGGAACTGAACCCCGGAGGAGGGAAGGAATGAGAGTGGAAAAGTTTATACGTCGGCCACTGTTCCTCTATCACACCATATGCACTGCACTCCTATCATACTAAATTCACTGTGCTCTGATCATAAAAGAATCAATGGACTCCTATTGTGCAATAGCCACTGTTTCCCGATCATTCAATATCCACTGTGCTGATATCATACAATAATCAGTGTACTCCTGTCAAATTCTATTCACCACACTCCTATCATACAGTGTTCACTCTACTCCTATTACACAATATGAAGAGTGGTCCTTCCATATAATATTCACGGTACTCCTTTCATAACGCATGCACTGAATTTATATGATATTAACTCCTACCATACAATATTCACTCCATTCGTATCACACAATATACACTATTGTCCTATACAGAATCCATTGTACTTCTTTCATGTCGTATGCACTGTGTTCCGATCATACAAAATCTGCATTGGTCCCGTCATATGATATCCACTACATTTCTATCATACTGTACAATATCAACTGTACATTTCACTTAGGATACAGCACCAGCTATGCACCTATCAATGCATGTCATTTTCCTGCCTAAAACATTATGCAGAATGACATGTTGATGAATGGCTTTTTTGTTGTGGACCTGGTCGATATGATTTATGTAACCGAAGATGCACAAAATTGCTATTCATTAAGCACCGCCTTCTCTGAAGGCGAACGGAGAGTGAATTAACTTGTACAGAAAGCACAATCTAGTGTCGTTTCCTGTGAGTTGCTGCCCTGCGTGATTGCCGGGGATTATGGGAAACACTTTGCAGACCCCTTGGTGTCGACAATGTTCCCTTTGTGGGCAGGCTTTTCGGAGTCGGAGTCGAGAGAACCCCTGGACCAGATGAATGTCAAGGCAGTTTAACCGTACGGTAAACAGACTGCCCTGCCACAGTGCAGCTTTCAGCTCCAGGCTGCTGAAGACGGCGCTCCCGGGCTGTGTCACCCCCGGTGCAGGGTGCAGTGCGCGGGGACAGCATTCGGACCCAGGCGCCCCAAGCGTTCGTTCGTCACAGCGATGAAAGGGAAGCCGTGGAGTGGAGGAGGCGAACTCAAAGTAACCCCCGCAATGGCCTCCCGCGTGGTCCAGTGGTTACAACGTTCGACACTGGCCACGGAGACCGGGGTTCGATTCCCTGTCCCGCCAGAGTCGGCTCTGGCTGGGAGTGCCACCAGGGGGTGGCGATTGGCTGTCCGCCCCAGGGGTGAGGCCGACAGGATGTTCACTGCGCATAAGAGTGGCCCTGTAGTACCGGGTTACGGTCGACGGCCTGGTGAGTGCCGTTTCGGAGGAGTCTAATTGGCTAGAAAATTCAGAGAAAATAGGATAAAATCAGAAACAAAATATTTTAAAAAAATATCGAAAAGTTACCCATGCAAGCTCTGGGACCCTCCCCTCTCTCTCTCTTCCACGTTCTGAATGGTGGGTGCGGTCGTCTCCTGTCACGGCGAACGCTTTCTCACCGGAGCGCTTCAATGGTCGTGTGACTTCTCACGGAGAACGGCGGCGCACAAACGAGGACTGAATATCTAAACATCTCTGTGAAGCACTTGCAAGTTGATGGATTGCAAACAGCTGTGGATCCATCCATTTGATGTTTGATAGAAGGATCCTGTGTGACCACAGCAGCCACGCCCTGAGGGAGGAGCTGAAAGGATGGGATCCTCATAGCTGCTTTTAAAATATTTCTGATAATGATCATGTAAAGCAAAGTTGATGTCGGTCCAAGCCATTATTTTTGAGAGTACTGCCTCTTCCCCATTTCTTTCACTTACAAGAGGCAGGGACCATCCCATAATATACAGTACAATGATCCCTTTTATATAGATATACCTTTTAGCCCCCCACCTGCAGTTTTTTCATGAAGCGCACTTGGACCTGTGTTCTTAAAGCGTCTCAGAATAGGAGTGCTGATCTAGGATCAGGTTTCCCCTGTCCATATCATAACCTTATCCCTAATGGGCTGAAAGGCAAAACTGATCCTAGATCAGCACTCCTCTAAACCAGTCCTAGATTGGCACACTAGATGCTTTACCCATACGGGCCCTGATCTATCCTGATTAAAGCAGAAATGTTTGCGCATATGGAAGGAAGATGACTATCAAGGGAGACATTGGAAGCTGTGTCCAAACCCGGATGACTCAGAGGCTTAGTCTGAAGATTATTCCAATTTCTGCACTGTATTCTGGTGTAGCGCATAGAGTGAGCACAGCTCTCCCACCTGGATATTAATGCCAGTAAGTTAGAGGGCTGTCCCTGAAAATCATCCCTTTACTGCTGAGTGCCAAGCCGAGAGGCAGCGGGTTCCATTTTTAGAAGTCTTTGGTATGACCCGGCAGGGGATTGAACCCACAGCCCTCCGGTGCAAGGGCGGACACTCGAACCACAAGGCCATTGAGGGAAGCCGTGGCTCCATTAAAACCTAGCTCGGCGCGGCCGCCCCGTTCTCAGACTGGGTTGGACCTCACGGCGCTGGCAGCCGCTCCTCTAAAGACTGGGTGCAAATCCCTTTCCGTCCTTTTTTCCCTGGAGAAGCGGAGCCTCTCTCTGAACTGCAGCTGTGCTGCGTACTCCTGCCAGACCATCAGGAGGGACCAGCTGGAGCCAGAGGGAACTTAACTCTGATCCAGGCTCCCCTGCTGTCTGCCCCCCCCCCACCTCTCTCTCTCTATCTGTCTCCCTGTCTCTCTCTGTCTCTCTCTCGGTCTCCCTCCCTCTCTCTCTCTGTTAATTCAAAGGAGGATTTGTTGGCAGGACACCGATCAGGATTGTCTTTACAAAGAATTTCAAAACAAAAAATGACAAGATATATATTCTTAATAAACATATTCATTTGAGCATCCCTTCCCTTGCTCGATTAAAAAATGCCCTCACAGTCACCCCAGAAGTCTTCTTGATGATGCCTCTTTTAACACAATCCATTTGCACAATATCACTCTTAAATTCCATTCTCTGCTTTCAAGCTTTCGGTAGAAAAAATAATGGTATTGAATGAGAAAGTCGAGTGAACTGTGCTCTCCCCATTTCCATATTTTTCTCTCCGTCGCTCTCTCGCTCTCTCCCTAACCTATTTTATACCAGATTTACAACTGCATTATCTCAGATGCCTTAATTTAAGTGCAAATGTGTCTATCCCCAACCTGTCAGCCTTTTTGGAGTCACCGTTAATACTGCCAATTGTATTAGGTGGACACTGATTCCATCATTTGGTGTTTTGTTGATGGTGGTGGAAATGCCGTCTCAGGTGCCACTCCAGAATTTCCCATAAGTGTTTAATTGGGATGAGATCTGGTGACTACAGCCATAGCATATGGTTTACCTTGTTTTCATCAAGCCATTCAGTGACCACTTGTGCCACCTGGAGGGGGCATTGTCATCCTGGAAGAGACCACTCCCATCAGTATAGAAATGCTTCACCATAGGATGAAAGTGAACACCAGAATGGTTTTGTATTTATTGGCATTTACCTTGGCCTCTAAGGGCCTGAGTGGACCTAAACCATGCCAGGAAAATGCACCCCACACCATAACAGAGCCGCCAGAACCCTTCACCATGGGAAACAAGCACTCGGGCCTGTAGGTTTCTTTTGGTGTGCCACACATGCATTGTCCACTTGTTGAGAACAAGGTGAAAGATGACTCATCTGACCATATGACTTTTTTTTACACTGCCTGTGTTCTTTGTACCACTTTACTTGCAGATGTTCATTTTTAAGTGTAATAAGTGTAACAAGTGGAAGTGGTAAGCTTTGGATATTAATTTGGACAGACTACTCCACTCTCTAATAAGGGGAGAGAGACCCCCTAGTTGTGGTCTAATGGCTTCCCCACTGGGGGGGGGGGGTTCAACTAAATGAACCAAGCCAGAGGTGTAGATACAAAAATACAAGTTTTATTTAATTTTGGGTTGACAGCAAATATTTTCCATTGGGGGGTACTAAGTAGTAGCAGGTAGTAGCAGGTGGGTAGGAGTCTCGCAGACAAAGCCTACAGTTATCACACAGATGTTTTCACAGATCATACAAGTACGTGTATCCACATTTAGAGGCTCACAGGTCAGTATTGAGGTCACCCAGAGGCCCTCCTACCAGGCGTACCAATAAGTGTACTCACCACTAGAGCTGTGCCCAAAACCAAACCTTAAGAGGCCAGATCAACACCACAAGTGGGAGGTCCTAACTCCAGGGGATTCGGAGGCGTGGGTTAAGTGGTCCCTTGACCGAATACATTTACATTTTACATTTTAAGCATTTAGCAGACGCTCTTATCCAGAGCAGTATCTTGCATTAATACATGGTAAGAACAATCACTGTTCGCGCAAGAGACCAGTGCAGTAATATAGCGATAGAGATCGTTGTTGGCAGCTGCATACCATACCTGTGCCCCAACAATCACTCGTCTTAAAAAAGTCATTGAGCTCTCTTCTTCTAGGCATGGTAGACAAAACAATGGGCAACTGGGCCTGCCCAGCATTTTTTATACATGACTCTAAGCATGATGGGATGTTAATTGCTTAATTAACTCAGGAACCAAACCTACTTTGTATTCTTTATTTACTCAAGCGCTTCCCTTATTTGGGGAGTTATATATATATATACACACACCGATCAGCCACAACATTAAAACCACCTGTCTAATATTGTATAGGTCCCTCTCGTGCCACCAAAACAGCTCTGACCCGTCGAGGCATAGACTCCACAAGACCTCTGAAGGTGTCCTGTGGTATCTGGCACCAAGATAGCAGCAGATCCTTTAAGTCCTGTAAGTTGCGAGGTGATGCCTCCATGTATCGGACTTGTTAGTCCAGCACATCCCACAGATGCTCAATCGGATTGAGATCTGGGGAATTTGGAGGCCAAGTCAACACCTTGAACTCTTTGTCATGTTCCTCAAACCATTCCTGAATTTTCCTCCAGTTTCCAAGTGCCTTTTGATGGTGTAGGAAACTACTTACTGCCAAAAAATGTACATTCTTTTTCAGTTTTTGGTGACCTAAACTTTTTTTCTTAACCTCTGACAGTTTACCGCGTACCTTTGTACCATTTCAGGTTATTCACTGGACTTGAACTGCTTAAATTTCAGTAAAAACTGGAAAATGGTCATGTTCTAAACCTTTGACTGGTAGTGTATATAATATATACTGTATATACTTTCTTGTATACTAAATATGCAACTTTCTTGTATTTGACCACATAAGGTAAAATGAAGCAACATTTCCGTTTATCTGGAGTAGTTACATTATAATTTAGATATCAGTTCAGTTTCATTCCATTCTGTTGTTAAAAACAGTCCCTGAGGCACACCAGAGGAATTCATTCACATTACAATAATGTGAGTCAGGAGAGCTGACAGAGATGCTTTGAACACAATAAAAAATTGACAATTCACAAATGTAGGTCTACAAACCAGATAGTAAGCAGTGGCTTTGCCTAGCGCCACATAAATGGTAACATCCCCACACTGCTGTTCAGGCAGATCAGCCTCTAGTGTTAAATGTGACAAATGGGATGAAGCTGCATTGTGGAGGTGGCAAATTTCCAGTGTGTTTTGCCGTCCTTTTATTTAAAAAGGGTTTTCCTTTCTCTGAATTTCTCCTCTCTGTCTCTGTGCAATACACAGAAAATCTGCCAAAAGCAAAAAAATTGCAACACATTTCCAAAGAGTAAATTATGTAATTAGTTAGACTGCCCCATTTTGTTTATGAGTACATTTAAACAGGCTTTTAGATCCATACAATGGCCATGAGCTAGTAAACGTGGCTGCCCCAGAGACAAAGAGAGAGAAATAGAGAGAGAAGGGGAATGTTTTCATTTCTGTTTTGGATTTAGAATAATCCTCCAATCTAGTAAAGTTGTCAGTCTATGCACCCTTACATGTTGTGCTAAAACATGCACAGGGCCTATAAAAAAGGACTTGCACTCCATCCAAGATAGACAACTCCAAAACTCTAAAGAAATTGGCAACTCATCAGGTTCTGAAAATATCCAACAGTTTAACTCTATTTTATACATCTCCACAATCAAACAGCGTAGCCTATGTATATCAGCACTTATTATTTCAAGCTCTGCTTCTCAACACTTCCTTGTTCACGTCACCTCAAGTGTTCTGACTGGTCTGATGATTAGCATTAACTGTCAGATAGCACTAGCTAAAAGTTACAAATTTGATCTCCTGGCCTTGGGACTTGATAATTAAGACTTTGTTAGAACTCTATCTTCGTTAAAAATTATGTTATCTCCCCTCAGGCTAGGGGGAGTTTTCTGGGGCCAAACTCATGCTTTGATCCCTGGAAGAATGACCTGCCGTTTGCCCATGTGTGGAATGTCTTTGGCCAGGTCAGTATCTAGAAGGAGCCCAGTGTGTGTGTGTGTGTGTGTTAGGGTGGGGCTGTTGGCATGTGTGTGTATGTGTTTGTGTGTGTGAATGGCAGGTTCTGTGGGTGTATGTGCATCCCTGTGTGTGTGTGAATCTCAACTCTGATAAATCAATGACTCTACGGGAGCATTGGCCTAATTTATATGTACATTCTAGAATCATCTTCAGCCAATGAGAAGCACAAAGCCATGCAAGCCACAGAGGCAATTTGCCTGCTTGGAGTGCAGTAACAATAATGAGGACCCCTGGAGCCCTGCAAGATGCTTGCTTGCGGACCATGAGTACTCTGGCCAGTTCCGAGCAAAGGGCTCAGGTTATGAACCAATTTAGACCCAAGAAACCAGGTGAGGTGAGGCGAGTGACTAATCAGCTGCTTTAATTTATCTATTAAGTGCTGAGGAACAACATTACATTATTACATTACAGGCATTTTAGCAGATGCTCTTATCCAGAGCGACTTACAGTTTCGTTTTTTTTACATTTCTTTACAATCCATTCATACAGCTGGATATTAACTGAAGCAATTCAGGTTAAGTACCTTGCTCAAGGGTACAACGGCAGTGTCCCACCTGGGGATTGAACCTGCAACCTTAACGTTACAAGCCCAGTTCCCTAACCATTATACCATACTGCCTGCCAACAAAAACTAGCAGACCCTGTGGATCTCCAGGACTAGGGTTAGCCACCCCTAGCATAGACCGAAGCGAGCTGATGCCACCCATTCTCCAGGGCAGGGATGGGAACCAAATACCTACAGACAGTGTGACCCTCCAGGATCAGGGATAGGTAGCATTACCCTTGCACACAGTGTGGCCCTCCAGGATCAGGGATGAGATCTCCATGTGCTTCAGAACTTGCAACATTTCTGATAGGGAGCCTCTCGTTCAGCTCTCAGGTTGCCAGCAAAAGTCACGGTGCATTTTCAAAGTGACTCAGGAAAAGGAGGGAGGGAAAAGGAGGGAGGGAGGGAGAACTCCCCCTCCCCCACAGAGATGATGACATATATAAAGAGTATTAGCCTGAGGTCATAACTGGGGGGTAGTTACTCAGAGTGGAGCTGGTAGGCAGGGGGACAGTGGGGAGAAATGGGGAAGAATGCCTGCTCAGCATGGGGGGGGTAGGGGGTAGGGGGAAGAGGAGGAGGAGGAGGGATGGGGGAGGAATGCCTATGTGGACAGCTGCAGACTGCTTAACGGGTGATTTATGCTCCCGTGTAGCAGATTGTGGGCCGGTATTGAGCTGTTCTTGTTGGGATAGGAGGAACTGGCCGTGCCGGCCTCTCCAGTGCCATAAATCACCGACCCGGTACTTGGAAGACTTCTCCGCGCCGCGCGCACTCTCCACCGGCTATCCCGCGCACTCCCCACCCCTCTACGTCTTTCTGAATGCTCTCATAGTGACCTATCCGTCACAGAAATTAAAGTTGCTCTTCAAGTCAGGTGGCTAGGTCCTCAAGAATTCATCCAGCTGTACAGAGAGGAGAACGATTCGATACCCTCTCTCTGCATACACTATAGAAGCACTGGGGTCCTTTCAACCAGCAACTGATATCACACACCTTAGAATTAACAAGTTCTAATAGAGAAACACACACAAAAAAAAAGAGAAAAAGACTGAAAAAAGGCAGTGACGTAATGTCAATTGACAACAGTGTTGTCCTTGCTGACTCCCATGGTCATTTTTTTGTTTGTTTTGGTACACGCTTGAACTTTAAGCTCACACCTCTGAGTCACCCCTGTGTTATTTCTGGCTTGTTCTTCCAGCGTGTCCGCATGAGCGTTGTTGTCAGCGATGTCGCTGTCTGAAGTTGTCCATGCAGAGAAAATGCCAGCCTGGGGAGAACTGAGCCTGTAGTCAGTCTGGGCCCGGACCCAAACCAGGCCCGCCAGACAGGACTACTCACACCGCGGGCTGCTAACAAGCCTTAACTGAGCGGGGGCCGGGCACCGGGCCAATTTCACCCAAGGTAGCAACACTGAAGATGTCCATGTAATCTCAGGGGTGTGGGGGTGGGGCATGCCCTCGCATAGCGAGAGCGCTTAACAGGACATAAAGCAAGATGAGGTTAAGCAGATGTCTCCTGAAAAAAAAAGAAGAACACCCTGCACCTCGGTCCCGCTCGTATGTCAGCATGCCTCTTCTTAAATGCCCTGCGTCTACTCCAGCAGGCCGAACAGGGCCCGGGGGGGGGGGAGAGGAGTTTCGGAGGAGCGGAGATGGCGTCCTTGGTAATCCGAATGGCCGGGAGATTTGATGCTTTGTGCTGTGGTCAGAGTGCTGGTTTGGGACCGATACAGTGTGGGAGTGGGAGGGAACACTTCCTTCCCCTGTTTCCCATGTACTTCCTGTTTCCTGTGGCCAACTGCTCCCTTAGTGTGGGGAGGAGATCCTGCTGACAACCTGCCACTCAGTTTTTGCAGTCCAATGTAGTGGTCAAGCACAAATCAAACAATCAGTCAAACAATGAACGCATGCAGTATACATATGTAATATATTATATTATATTATTATATATATTATATGTAAATATACATACATACAGGTTGTAGACAAAATAATGGAAAAACTAAATTTTATTTTGAAGTAACTAAATCACAATTTAAAGGAGTCTACACATGTTATACATTAATGTCCGTACTTAGAACCAATGTTTATGCTATAAAAGATCATAGATCTTACAGATGTTGAAAGAGGTAAAATAGTTGGTGCCCGAATTGCAGGTGCATCAGTCACAGAAACAGAGTTTTTGTGCCAAGGGGAACAGTGCCAAAAAACATTACGACATACATACATACAACAAACAAGGAAAAACTGCATCAGGATAGAGGAACAGTGATCACAAGTTGAAGCTTACTGACAGGGATAGACAGACACTTAACAGGATAGTTAACAAAAAGGCCTCAAAAATGTCTATGACTGAATCTACACCTCCATGACAGGGTCTGAACAAAAATTGTACATTGTGAGTTTCACAAAGCTAAGATATTTATGGTTAAAAAAATAAAATGTTGCACTTATTGTTCATTTCCTTGTAATTAGCACTTGTGTTGTTTATGTAGCACCTAGTGGTTGTTCATCTAGTTGAGCTGAATGCACTTTCTGTAAGTACTTTGTATAAAAGCGTCTGCTAATTATTTCATTGTATTGAATTGTAAAACAGTAGAACAAGCAGAATTGGAATTAACTGCAGCTATGAAAAATCAAAATATCTTGATCTTTCATGTCTTTCATGTACAAATGTGGGTAAAACTGTGGGAATGTACTTCTCCATTAATCAAAAGAAATGACCCTGACATCTATATTAAGGGAGAAAATACATAATTGAATATAGACCTGAATTCAATCTTGGTATTGTCTTAGACTCGAATCTAACTTGGAAAAAACATACAAAGAGAATGGCAAATCAAATTAAATCAAGATTAACTGATCAAACTTCAGATTTTTAAGACACTGCCTTTCGACTGAGTCAGCCAAGGTTTATATGCATGCTATTACTTTTTTTTATCACTTGACATACTGCATAACAAGCTAGTCTCAAGATGGAGAAACTACAATAAAGCCATCTCTTTATAAATGTACTCATTTAATTTTCCAGATCAAAAACCTACTCAATACCAGCACTGCAAGACACTAACTAGATTAAACTTATTGAGTTTGAATAACTTTAGGTTTTATTCTTATTCTGATGCATGTCTCATGTTTAAAATTGTTCACAATTTTAAACACAATATGATACACATTATAGTATTAAGCTGCTACTGGCATGATTAGTATTTGCTATTATATGTATTTTCATTCCAGTTCATTTTTATACCCATAATCCTTTTGCATTAGTCTACTTAATACGAACCAGAAGTGAGTGGATGTACTTTTTCGAATGTGTTCGTGCCTGTATTTTGTTTAGTTTGTTTTTATGTTTTGATTTTCTTTTCTGTAGTTTATTGGTGACAGGTGTTGGAAATTAGCCTTTGGCTAAATACACTTAATGCAATGCATCTGATGCTTGCTTTTTAATACTGTAACAATGCTTTTGCTATGTGCCTGACAAAACAATCTAGCAAAAACAACCACATAAACCCCCACTACTACTACTACTACCCCACTACCATTCATCATCAAATGAATGGAACAGATCCAACAGTGTGTCTAGTTTTTCATCAAGTTCTCATATTATGTGCTCACAAATGATTTGCGGAACTTTGATGGTTGGTGCGTACAGGACAGACAGTGTTCTGTGTATGAAGGAAGAATATTTGATTTGAGCATGCTTAGATGTTCTTTTGTTTACCCTTACTTTCTTATATTTCAAAAGGTTGGTTTGTGTTTTTCCTACATTTGGTAGTCGTAAGCCAGCAGTATGTGACAGCTTTCAGGCTATATAAAAAATACATTGCCCTGAACTGCAAATAAATAATATTTACAATAATATAAATAATAAAACAAGATTTATTAAGCAAAAGTCAATTAAGTAAAAAAATATATATTTTTAAGTCCTGCATGATAACACTGTGGGCATTGACTGCTGCCTCGGGAGCACAAAATGTTTTATTTAACATCATCCTTTTCTCTCAGCTGTCTTATCTCACTTTTTCTTTCTTTGTCTTCGTCCCTCCGTTAGCATTTTTTTTTTGACAGATCTGTGTGCTCAAGTGTCTTGGGCATAAATCAAGCGTCCGTCTCTTCGAAGCTGAGCAAATATTAAGACATGACTTTGGCAGTGTGTTCAGACCCTGGTGCTGCTGCTGGCAGCGCTGGAATCTGGGTGGGAAGCGTTGGGGATTGTTATGGACGGCACATCTTTGACGCAATCGAAAGACATATTTGACATATTTAGACGTGGTGTCAAAGTCCGATGCGTCTCTCTGCGCAGCTCGCTGGTGGTTCACTCTGTAGGTCAGGATTTGTAAACCAGCTCTTGCTGGGTAGAATGGGCCAAACATTGTCATTGTATTATTTATAAATCGTTGTATTAATGAGATGTATTGTACAAGATATGCGTGACTATTACTTATTATTCTGTCACTGGTGGGAGGTGTGCTGACACATTTGTTACAATGCTTTATTTATTTTAATAATAATTGTTTTCCTTCTCAATGATCTATAGTCTGGGCCAGCTCCAGTGTGGCTCACCCTCTGGCCACCAGCTCCAATGTGCCACCCCCTGCTCTGTGGAGCTTGTGGAAACTCACCCTCTGAGCTCTGTGGTGCAGCTCCACTCACCCTGTGTCTGTGAAACTCACCCTCTGAGCTCTGTGGTGCAGCTCCACAGTGTGGAAACCCTCACTCTGTGAGCTCTGTGGTGCAGCTCTGTGGTGCAGTGTGGAACCTCACCCTCTGAGCTCTGTGGTGCAGCTCCAGTGTGGAAACTCACCCTCTGAGCTCTGTGGTGCAGCTCCACAGTGTGGAAACTCACCCTCTGAGCTCTGTGGTGCAGCTCCAGTGTGGAAACTCACCCTCTGAGCTCTGTGGTGCAGCTCCAGTGTGGAAACTCACCCTCTGAGCTCTGTGGTGCAGCTCCACAGTGTGGAAGCTCAACTTCTGAGCTCTTTGGCGGAGCTCCATTTCAAGGTAAAGGAGGTTAAACCGTAGTGTCATAATCAGTGTATGTGTCAGGGATAGAGTGTTTTCTACCTGGGGTGTACAGTACCACATCAGCCCTGTGCCTCTCCAAAACCTCACCAAGCGAGGGGGTATAGCTAGGGTGGTAATGTTTTTTATTTTATTTACTTTCATCCAATCACCCAGCCCAGATGGGCTACATGCGCACACGCACACACCTTTCTAGACTGATATATGATGTGTTCTCATCAATTAGTGTTAAGCACTTAGTGTGTATGCTAGTGTGACGTACCATAAGTTGATATTCAGTCACTCCTGTTTGTGTGTGCACCAATACAATTATAGACAACAGTGTAATAAACATAAAATATAGATACTACTTAATTCGATTTTATTACTAAAGAATCATTAACGTAATTCAATATTTAATTTGAATTGTACTTTATTTCATATATGATTAATTATTTATTCATTCATTCATAATACATCACACTGTAAATTCATATTTTCATATACACAATTCTTCTTCTTAATAATAATAATAATAATAATAATAATAATAATAATGTACACATTCACAATTGCACAACCGCTCCAGGCTGCTGTGGCCATCGCTGTCAGGGACAGGAAATGAGTCTGTGTGTTTCCGCGCGCGGCTCTGCGCTGTAACTGGAGCCGGAGGCGGCCGGCAGCGCTGACAGCACCCCTTACTGTAAACCCCGTCTCATCGGCTGTGAGAAATGGACCCGGCAGAGCCGCAGAACCGGCGGAGCGGCGCGATCGGGTGCGAGACACACTGCTCCACTAACTGGTCCTGGCGCGGGGTGAAGGGACAGCTTTCAGAGCCCCATCCATCACAGTGATTGCGTGGGAGGAGGCCTCGCTCGCTGCCCGCATCACGCTGGCGACACGCTGGTCGGGGAAAACTAAAACTTTGGGGTTTGCTCAAATAAACACTTGGCAATAAGCGCGTTGTGTGAGACACGGTGTTATGGCTTTCAGACTGGAGCGCTGTGCTTTGTTGCACTGTCCGCGTGCGGCTCACACAGTGAACCCATAGGCCACGGCCCCCTGATACTACATTTTACATTTGACATTTTAAGCATTTAGCAGACGCTCTTATCCAGAGCGACTTACAAGATGTGCATTAATACAAGGTAAGAACAATCAAAGTTAGCGTACAAGATCAGTGCAGTAAAACGGCAAAAGACATCATTGCAGGCGTCTGCGTATCATACCTGTAACATTGGGATAGAAAAGGTTAGTGGGGTTTTTTCTCACAAGTAAACAGTGGTGACAACAGATTGGCTAGATGGACAGTGTTCAGTGGTAGTGGAGTCTGAAGAGGTGGGTTTTGAGTCTCTTGCGGAAGATTGGGAGTGATTCCGCAGTCCTGACCGATTGCGGGAGGTCGTTCCACCAACGAGGGACCAGGACAGAGAAGAGGCGAGACCGCGACGAGCGGCTGCCAGGCGTCCGGAGGGATGGGGCAGTCAGTCTGCCAGCGGAGGCGGAGCGGAGGGGTCTGGACGGGGTGTAGGGCGTGATGAGTGACTGGAGGTAGCGGCTTGCTCGTCATAACGCATGGACTACACTTACGTAGCAACACTCGGAGGAGAGGAGCTGTGTGTGCTGTACTGTACTGTGGTTCTGTGTGGCTCAGTAGGTAGAGCATGGCGTTGGCAACGCTTAGGTTGTGGGTTCAATTCCCATTGGGGACCACATATACTGAAAAATGTATGCATTCACTACTGTAAGTCGCTTTGGATATAAGCGTCTGCTAAATAATGGCATATCATAATGGTGTGTACTGTATTTTCAGATAGAGCGGTCTGCAGTCTGAGTGTTTGGGGGTTAAAGTGTGTGTGTGTGTGTGTGTGTGTGTGTGTTGGGGAGGTGGGGGTAGGGTGGTGTATTCACACCGAGCAGCACAAAAAGGGATTATGAAGAATCCACTGGTCGAGAATGGAGTTGTTTCATGTCTTTGGCAAGCGTCTTCAATGGGGACTGGGGGGGGGGGGGAGGGGGCGGGGGACTGGGGGACCCTGGGGCGGGATGTGTCGGGCCTGTGAAAGGCCGTTGTAATGGGGAATTTCACGCCTGCTGTTTGGGAGCTGAGCTCAGGCCCTTGCCGTGAAAGAGCCCGTCTGTGTGAACAGCGTGTCTCGCCTGGGGGGGTGACCCCGCGGGTCGGCCGGGAGGGGAGGTGGAGGAGAGGAGAGGAGAGGAGAGGGTGACATCACCGTGGTGACAGAGCTGCAGGGCCCACAGACCCCCTCCAGCTGCTCTGGTCCCTTGGGTACGCTACTGTCCTCCAAACCTCCAATTCCCCTGTGTGGGCCCCTCTGCTGTCCATGTCTGCTACCTCAGCTCGTCTGTGCCCCCTATCACCTCATCATCCCTAGCATTTCTGCCTCCGTTACCTAGGGGGCGACGTCCTAGCTGACCGTGACATTGATATAATAAACAAGCACTTTTTTCACTTTTCTTTTTAGTTTAATTGTTTTAGAATACATTATCCATATTCTCCCAAGATCCCAGTGCATCAACTTCAGAAATGAAAGCTTTCACATGCATTTGTATATTTTACTATACGTTTTTTTATTTTTACTGTGTTTTTTTGCTATGGTGTTTGAATGTACTATGGTGTATTTTCATTTTAATCTGCTTTTTAACACGCAAGTGGTGTCTCAAGCCCTATACATTGTAAACTCATAATTCAGTCCCTACTGAGGAAGATTCAGCAGGCGGGATGTGAGCTTGTTACCAGAAGTCCAGCTCTCCTAAGCATTCTTGCCCTCTGCAGTGGTGAAAGCACAAGCGTAATGAGAACGTCCCCCCTCAATATTTAAAACAGTCATATCCCCCAATAATTGGTATATATAAAACATTCCCTTTCATTATGTCCCCCTCCAATATTTAATACGTGGTTACGCCTCTTGGGTGAACCCATCCTCCTCCGTGTCAAAGAGGAGAAGCACACTGTGTTCCACACAACCTGCTCTGGTTCATTCTGCAGTCATCTCCCAATCTCTCTCTCTCTCTCTCTATTAATTTCCCAGTCATTTGCTAATTGTCTGCCTCTCCGTCTCGCTCTCCAGTCATTCCCCAGTCACTGATTGGTCACTCGCTGGTCTGTCTCTGCAATCAGTTCCATCAGACCATCAAATGCTCATACGCAATGTGAACTTCAATAGCACGCGTATTTACTGTAACAGCAAAGCATTGAGAAGACAGCTGCTGCCCCCGCCCCCCTTTCTTTCAAAAGGTCAGCATCAGATTTTGACACGATTCAGAGCCGCCAAGGCGCTCCACTTCTGCCGCCATCACTGCCAGAACCAGCTGTTCAGATTCACGCCGTTCCATTTCTTCCTTTCTTTCTTTCTTTCCTTCTCAGTTTATCCGCTTCATGCCAAAATCGCTGCCGTGCACTCAACCCCCGAGAGGCAGGTAGGGAGCCTTAATCTCTGCAAGCTTTTGGGGTGAAGTGGCACGACCGGGAGGGATCAAACGGGGGCTCGCCCGTGCGTCTAAGCCCCCTTTTGTCCTGCCGGCTTGTACAAACACAATGCCCTCGCAGACCGCAAGCATGGGGCCCCACAAAGGCAGCCAGTGAAGGAGCGTTCGCCCCCAGAGCTGCACTTATCCCGCCCCAAATAAGTAGCGCAGGTTGAGAATTAAGAGCAGGTATTGAAACACGAGCCCGGGGATTAACCCCCTCGTCTCTCCCCTGCTCCACGACATCAAAGGAGCTTGAAGGAATAAGACTTCCCCCTGTACCGAGTCTTTATTATTCTAATGCTGTTTCATTACCGGCCGCGCCAGGTCCCGTCAAAGGTGTTTGGTGAGTGACACAGGAAACCAGGGTCATGTTTCTGTACTGGAGGCCAGAAAGAGATTAGCTTGTTTTTCGTTGAAATACAAAATAAACGCCGCCGTCGATATGTGAGCGCAACTCGAGCGCACAAAATTTGCGTTATTGGGCGCTGAACACTTCGATGATTCAGATTTTTTTTTTTTTTTTTTTTTTACTGTATATGAATTTACAAGTTAAGTCATGACAATGACGTTAAAAAAACAAAAGCGTTCTGAAAGGAGTCTGAGTAACCGGGTGAGGTGGTTGTGGATACTTTACCTTGCACAGGTGTGTGAAGGCATATTTGTTCTGTGATTTCCTGTTTGCTTAGTCTGTGTGCGGATACCTCTCCTGGTGCAGGTGTGCGATTGATGCTAAGGCACGAGAGGGAGAATGAGAACGAGAAATAATGCCTGGAGCTGCAGAAATGGCGGCGTATCGCTTCGGCGAAGGCAAAGCGTGCAGGGGCTGTCTGGGGGTGCATTGTCATGCTGACGGACCAGTCTTGGCGCGGTGCCGTGCTGACGGAGAAAACGTACGGAGATGGTTCGAGCCTGGACGTGCTGCTGAAGTGATGACGAAATCCTGGCTGAAGACCAGTCACAGGGAAACAGCCCCAGAACAACTGGAGAATAGAGGGATTAAACCTCAAAAGGCAGCAGCAGGGCCAAAATGGGGTGACCGAGACAGAGATTACATGTTACATATGAAGAGTTCATACGCAAAAACCGATAAATCCCATTCCTGCCAAACTAAACCAAAGAAGCCGTGACTGAGACCACAGTGCCGTCTTTGCGATTTCCAAATAGTTTTGTTGCGAAACTCGATACATCTCATGCTTTATGTAGTTGTTCAACGTTTTGTTGCAGAAACCGATACATGCCGTGCCCTCTTGTTAGCACAAACCGAGATATCCACTACTGTATTTTATCCTTTAAAAGACACGATGTACTAAATTTGCACAACCACGCAGTACAATTCAGAACAGGGACCTACGAAGCGAGAGGACAAGATTGGTCCTTTCATCATAATATCAGGGCAGAGAGCAAACGCAGTCCCCCACTACCAAAATGTTAGGCATGATTCCCACATTTGGGAAATTTGCAGTGGTCAGCACAACCGGAGTGCAATGGCTGAGTCTCGCTCTGGGTGAACCCATTTCAATTTAGCAAAAAAATCGGATTGTGGATTTATCTGCTTTTGACACAAAACAAACTGAAAAATATCAAATTATATATATTTTTTTAAATGTAGATTTTTGAAAATCTACATTTAAATCTTCTGTTACTTTGCTTGCATCAATTTAGGGTGATCCTTCTTGGAATTGATAAGTTATACCAACAAAGCACAATAAAACATCTTGATTTACTAAAAATGACAAAATGTTTGTCATGCTTTTGCATCCAAACTCTTTCATATATTGGTTTCAATGTATATTTGTTGTTTTGGGGGTTGTATACAATGCTTTGGCAATGTTTACAATATGTATTTCAGGCCAATAAAGCATTTTGTAAAAACTGTAATTGAGAGACAGAGAGCGCCCTGGGAACAGAAGAGGATTGTGGGGGTGCAACAGAACCCCACTGCAGGGAATCAAATACAGTAGCAGATCCAGGGAGAGGAGAGCCAAAATGAGAGCCAAAACGCAGATCGCCACACAGAATGTAGAGATGGGGCAAAGAGGGAGCCCTCGCAGCAGTAGGGAGAAGGTGACAGAGAGGAAGAATTACAGGAGAACCCCTGGGGGGAGAAACCGCCTCATCCTGCGAGGAGTGGTGCAACATACAAGCGAGATACGAGACGCAGATAAACACGGAGCTGAAAGGGTTACCGGCGCCAGAGGGGACAGCTGCTTCTCTGATACTGTTCTCCATCAGGGCCTGACCCCCCCCTCGGCCTGCGGCCTCGACCCCGACCCCTTGTCCACATTCCCCTGATAATGGGAGTTAGATAAATACGGCCGGCGGTGTCCGCGGGCCAGCAGGGTGGGAGGTCGCCGGTGGGGAGGGGGTTTCGGTGTCCGGCCCGTTTCTTTTTGGTCCTGGGGGTCGCGGGTTATCAGACCTGTCGTCCGTGACGGATGAGACGCTGTGTTCTGCCCGTCTGGAACACCAGCGACACATGTCAGACTAAATGTTTGTAGTCGCATGACAACGAAGCTGATGTATGAGATAAGCTTCCCAAAACACATGGCCCCAGGTGAGAAACCGGCTGCACACCGCATTCTGCAACGCTATCAGGGCTGGGAGCTGATAACCCATATCAAGGGACAGGGCTTTTAGGGCAAAGCGCACAAGGTCTGTTGTCTCCAAACGGGTCACGGCATTACTTTTATAATCATTTAAAAATGGTATATGAATTCAGTTTAGTCTCTGATGCTTCCTTGTTGATTGCTGTGATGCACTTCCTTTGGGAACTGTAATCTGCATAAGGCAAGATTGCCAAGACAAAGATAATAAGCAAAACAAGATAAGCGTGTGAATGGGAAGCCATCAATTTCAGATTTTTGCTGAAGCATATCCTGATGCTTTCCCTGCAAAATGAGGGCCAAGATTATTGCGTTTCATTGACTTTTGTGTTTTTCAGGAAAACAGACTTCTGGTGTTAAATAGTCAAATGCAGGAATGCAAACGGGGCGGCCTCTGTGAAGTTGGCTACCTCACTCAGATACAGTGTTGTCATGGCTACCTCACACATGCATAGACGCAGTGGTGCTATCATGGCTACCTCACATACAGTGCGTAGATGCAGTGATGTTGTTATGGCTACCTCACTCATACAATACATAAGAACATAAGAATACATAATGGTGCCGTTCGGCCCAATGGCTACTTTATATACATCTAGCCTGGACTTGAATAGCAATGGCATGGCTACTTTATATGCATTGATACAATGGCCTCATCAATACTCAAAAATACTGAGTGGTTTGAAGTTTGCATGAATGTTCCACTTTCCTCCTACGTACGATGCATCTCACAGAAAGACAGGTGAGACACTGTTCTACCGTACCCGAGTGGCGTGAGGCAGAGGAGCGCTTCAGGTATTCGAGCAGGTACCCTGTTCTCTGCTGCTCTTTCAGTGGAATGGAGAGGGGCTTGCTCTTCGGCTCAGGGGTGTCACAAGAATCTTGTGCTCTGCTCTCGAACAGGAGGCAGCCATGATCCATGCGTGTGCGTCCATCTCGGCGTCTCGGCGTAAATCAGACACAGGGAAGCGAGGCAGCATGTGTGTCTGTCTCTGTTCTGGGTTTCCCCTTCCCTCTCTTTGTGTGTGAGATCCTAATTAAAATACACTTTACAGCAACAACCACAACAGCACAACCATACACACTGTTATAAGCAATAATTAATCAGTAATGCGGATTCTCTTTCTTTCACTCGCTCACATGTGAAACTTGAGCTGATTCACACACATGCCCCCTCCCCAACACACACATCCACATCCCACCCAACACACAGACATACACATGCATGCACCTCAGAACATCCACCCACCCACATCCCCATCTACACACACACACACACACACACACACACACACACACACACATCCACATCCCACCCAACACACAGACATACACATGCATGTACCTCCAAACATCCATCCACACACCCACCCACCCACATCCCCATCTACACACACACACACACACACACACACAGAGACAGACACACACACACCCATCCCACGCACGTCGCACGACAGCACATTGTTTCCCATGCGACAGCTCATTATGCGCATGCATCTGCATGTGGGCCTGTAATAATAAACAGTCAGTCTGTACAATCCGCAGACCCGTCCCTGCAGCACGCCACTTCTCATTTCCCACCCAACCGGCTGGCACAGCGGGCAGATCGGGGGCAGATAGCCTCGCCCTGGGTGGCATGGCCGCAGGCGGTAGGTAAACCATGCCCTCCCTTTGCCCGCATTGTGTTCTGATTGCTTCCTTGTCCAGTAGCTATCTTAGATGAGATAAGGCCCAGGGATTTACTCGGTATGTGCCTTTCTAAAACATTCCTTAAAGATTTTTTTCCCCTGTGAGGCTCATTCATTGCACACAAATCCTTTCATGTATACAATATTTGCATTGTTTTCTCAACGAATGTGATGATCATTGCTTTTTTGGGTTCATTTTTGAAGTGCTGTGCCCATGTCTGTGTCTGTCTGTCCACAGTCGCTGTATTCCAGTCTGTCTTTGTTACCATATCTGTATGCCTCTACGTGTCTTGGCATGGATCTGTTTTGTGAAAACTATTTCTGCGTTCAGAAATCCCAAAAGCCAGATCTTAAAACTGACAAATAGAATAAATCATGAACATTTTATACAATCTTAATGTTCTGGAAGTAACAACAATTTGGCTGCCATGAAACAGATTAGCCAGCCAGCTGGACTGCATATCAATATAAAGTACTGTCCCAGCATGTTCTACCAGGGAATATTTCCTTTTAGAAGGGCTTTTAAGCACTGTTTGACTGATAATTATGCACCCATACAGTGTGTATGTATATATACAAATAAAACACAGATAACAATTATTCCTGGTGACATTCAAGTAGTAAAACCTTTAACTCTTTACACAAAAAAAAGCCAATTTGTTGTCAGACTGTTGGAAGCCTGCTGTATGTGAGCTGTTTGTAGTTAAATGCTGCAATTTGGTAACTACTTTGTTGAAAACCTGATAGAGATAAATGCAATGCAATTGGACACAATATTAAAAATGATTACTACCATAAGTATGCAATGATGGACTTTTCTTGAATTCCCAAATTGTCTAATGTTCTCACTCTGGGCAGGAAGCAGTTTCCTGCTCTGAACGCTGTCCTTACTGTCAAACTGCTGATAGAAACAAATAATGGAATGAATAAATATAAAGTGAACAAATGACAACAAATTGCAAATATTACAATGCACAATATGAGTGTTACAATTAATCAAAGTCCTGTTAACTAGCCCATTTTACAAACTCATATAGACAGAGCTCAATAGCAATAGCAACACCCTTTCTCTCAACAAACCAAATGATGGCAATTAGCTAACTGTTCAACTCAAAATTCAGTACTGATTTATGCATTTATATGCCAAGATTTTTGGCGATATTAGTTAAGCAAGATTTAGGAGCTAAAATAACGGTGTAGAGTCCCAAACCTCAATTCTAGGCGCCTGTAATATCAGTCGCACCTGCTTCTGTTCCCCATGTATGGAAGTCCAAAAGGTACGGAATTGAGAGATGCAGACACTCACAGCCTCAAACTCTGCGCACGCGAGATGTGTTCTTGCCATTGGTAGCCAAAATAATAGGCAATTGTGCATGCCCAGCATTCTTATTACTGACCTTAAGCGTAATGGGACGTTAGGAACCACAACTGTGTGAAAGCACCTGCTTTCAATATACTTTGTATCCCTCATTTACGCAAGTGTTTCCTTTATTTAGGAAGTTACTTGTATATTTTATTTATTTGTATTTACTTCTTTTTTTAAAATTATATATATATGTGCAAATATTTCAACTGTAGGAAGTGCATGATATAGTATACAGTTAACATCTTCCCCAGAAAGGACCTCTGTTTCTTTTTCATTTAGAACCAAATCAGATTGTCACACATGTACATACAAGTCTTATTCTGATAAGGTATGGGGCCTTTGATCCAAGTGAAGTTAATCAAAACCAAAGGGTCTTAAATACTCTCTTTAGCCAGGTGCCTCTCTCCCTCCCTCTCTTTGTCTGTGGCCTGTCTCTCTGAATCTCAGCGTCCCTCTACATCTCTGCAGCGTTGTTTCCCTGGCTCTGTGCTCCATGCCGCAGGACTGGCGTTGGAGAGAAGGGAGCAGGGGAGGGGGGAGTCATGTGGGTCTGGGTGACTGCCAACCGACCCTGGAACGACCCCTTACTTCATCAGGCTCACGGAGAGAGAGAGGGGGAGAGAGAGAGAGAGAGGGAGAGGAGAGAGAGAGAGAGAGAGAGAGAGAGAGGGAGAGAGAGAGAGGCAAAGATAGAGATGCATTGAGAGGGAGAGGGAGCGAGAGAGAGAGAGAGAGAGAGAGAGAGAGAGAGGAGAGAGAGAGAGAGGGAGAGGGAGAGAGAGAGAGGCAAAGATAGAGATGCATTGAGAGGGAGAGGGAGTGAGAGAGAGAGAGAGAGAGAGAGAGAGAGAGAGAGAGAGAGAGAGAGAGAGGGAGAGAGAGGCAAAGATAGAGATGCATTGAGAGGGAGAGGGAGAGAGAGAGAGAGAGAGAGAGAGAGAGAGAGAGAGAGAGGGGGAAAGGGAGGGAGAGAGAGGGAGAGAGAGAGAGAGAGGAGAGGGAGAGAGGGAGAGGGAGAAAGAGAGAGAGGCAAAGATAGAGATGCATTGAGAGGGAGAGGGAGCGAGTGAGAGAGAGGGAGAGAGGGAGAGAGAGAGAGGCAAAGATAGAGATGCATTGAGAGGGAGAGAGAGAGAGATGGAGAGATGGATCCGAGCCACCATTCATCCCTCTGTCTCCGTCGCCACTCCTTTTGTGCCCGGCTCGTTGCGGAGCATTCAGCCTGGCGCCTCCTTGGCACGGGCATTAGGGATGAAAGGCCAGGAGCCGCCACCCGTCCCCTCTCTCCGGAGTGATGTCAGGACAGGGCCTGGGAGAGGTTTCACGCCGTGATGTCACTCTCTGCCTGCGTTCTTTCTGCATTCCTAAGGACATCAAATCTGCCCACTGAAAGCTTTGGTTCTTTTTTTTTTTTTTTTTAAAAGCAAAGGCATTTCATGGGATTTTCTCATTACACTCCAAAGCCAGTGAAGAAGGCCAAAGAAAATTGACTGTTTGGCTAATTTAACCAGTGGTTTCCTGACGATTTGCATTTACAATGTGGATATTTTTCCTCCAGGTCACAAAGAATTCTCGAACACACTGACATGCATAAATAGTGAAACAATGAGACAATTGCACTGAAGACTTCAAAGATACTGGCATACACATTAAATATATGTATATACATATATACTGTATATATATATATATATTAGAAAAAATATAAGGACACTGATACACTAAAGATACTGACACACTGGGACACTAAACATACTGATACACTGATATACTGACACACTGAGAGCCTAAAGACACTGATAATCTAAAAACACAGAAACACTATCACACTAACTGTATGGGCTCACTGACACACTGATACACTAAAAACATTGATTAACAGACACAATGATGCACTAAAGATACTTGCACACAAAAGGCATTGTCTACAATCCGATTTCCTGACTACTACCCCACACTGCTGATGAATTTGGAAGGCGTCCCAGAAAACCTTGATAATCCACATTTTATTCATGTATTAATCACTTCAAGATATTCTTCATTCAGTGTATGGCTTGTAGACAGCAGAATTAAAAATGTGACTAGCCAAGCCTTTTCATATTTTAGTCTTTCACACACATTAAGCCTCCGCTTGATAAAGAAAAAACCAACGTAATGTGGCTTATCGAGTTTTTCCTTCATCCTTACGTCTACCATGGCCCCTGTGCCAAATTTTCCCAGAGCTGGCATGTCTATCTGCCAGCTGCTCAATGTATACACTCTCCCTAATTGTCTGTGCCATAGGCCTGTGCTTTGGGGGCTGTCCTGGGGCACAGTTGCTCCTTCCTCTTGGTAGGCGCTGACAGACCTCTGTTAACACGACACAACAGCAGCTCTGATAACGCATTTCTCATCTTTATCCTGCCAGCCCACCAGCTAGACATGACACAGGCGTACTGGGACTGGTGCCACGATTCCCGCTGGTGCAATGCCAGACACGGGCCCTCTGCCGATCTCCTCCCATTGGTGCTGGGGGCCAGAACCACAAGATGAGGTTCTGCATCATCATTCGCCAGCTAGGCGACCGCAGGAAGAGGTGCTGCATTCTCATTGGACGGATTTGCCTTGTTAAGACCACTTAGTGCCAAGAGTGGCTTTGAGTGGCTCTTAGAGGCAGGGCTGTTGTGTCTCTGCGCTGGTGTGAGCCAGTGGAAATGAAGCAGAGGCTGGTACGGTAATTTATCTCTGTATGCAGATAAAGGCCGGCCAGTGGGAGAACCGGTATCCTCAAGTCCCTGGAAAATAAACAAGTGGATCAAAAAAACTGCGAAAAATGTAAGGGAATGAATTGCAGATGACTCGTGCGAGAGATGTGTTTTCTGCCCAGGAGTGAGTTCAGACCACATGCGGCCTCTTGCCAATCCTCTCTCTCTCTCTCTCTCTCTCTCTCTCTCTCTCTCTCTATCCCTCCCACAGAATTCTAGGCCCGTTATGCAAAGTAGTAATCCAGATAATTGCACTGTCTCCAAAGTGGGGTGAGAGAGGAGCCCTTCCTTGGGGGGCAGTCTGACCCCTCTGAGCCTGCCCGAAGGGGTACGCGGTGGAAGGCGGGCCCTTCCAGGTACGGCGATGCCCTTGCCCCCCCCCCCGCCCCTGACAACGGGCCACCTCCCACCCCCGCCCCGCCATCCCCCCTGACGCGATACACATATTAAATGACATGTCCAGACATTTATATATAGTCACTGCGGACAATCGGTACCATTGTGCTCTTTTATTTGGATCGGGGGACAGAGAGAGGGAGCGAGGGAGTGAGAGAGAGGCAGCGAGAGAAAAGGCTGAAATTAAATGCATTTGTGTGCGCTCCTGAGGCAGCAGACAATGCCCACAGTGTTATCAGCCACCGTAGGATGAGAGCCACAAACCTGTTCAGGCTAATTCTCCCTCTCAGGCGCTGTGGGGTATTGAGGGGCACAGACATGACGCATCCCAGAAAACATGCCGACTGTCCCTCTCAATGACACCACTTCACCCTGCCCCCCCGGCCCCACCATGCCCGGCTCTGGGGTGTGGGGGGTGTGGGGGGGGGGGAGGTCTGGTTACCCCCAAGCTCTCAGCTGTGCCCCCCATATAAATGTACAGTATATTCAATACCACACGCATATGCATCAGGGTCCTCCCCAAGATTTTGTATGGCTAATTAAACATTCCTGGTTTCGAGGCCTGACACACACACATGCCTACACAGACACACACACACACAGACATGAGAGCATATACACAACCATGTATGCAGACGCACACAGACCTATTCTCAGTGATACCCCCCCCATCACTGCCTCACTGTGAGATTGACACTAGCTCTGCAAATTAAATTAATGGTTAATCGCATCGGCAACCACAGGGAGTCCCACAGCGACGTTCCAGAAGAACTCGGGGCAGACGGTTTTCAGTGTCACCCTGATTTGATGGAGAGCACTTAAGCTGGGAAATTAGAGACACAATGCAGCGCTCTGAGAATGAGTGACAATGTCTGTTTGGACTACCCGTAAGGGGGGGGAGGAGGGGGCAGGGGTACTGTATCATTCACCACTCCCCCCGTGAGGTCCTTGTCTTAGTCACAGAGGAGTGAGGCTTCATGAATTCTTGTTGTGGGTGGAGCTACTATATGCTGTGCAACCTGACCTATATGAACCAATTGAATGACCTTGATCTCCAGGAAAAATATTCTGATTGGTTCATATCAGTGAGCCATTGATAGGTTGTGAAGCATCATTCTTCCATCATGACACTGCCTGTGTGGAAGGGGGTCTGGATTTTGTGGAGAGAGAGAGAAAGGGATATTGGTCAGAGAAAAGGAGAGAGAGAGGAAAAACACATTGGGAGGAGTGAGAGAGGGGGAAACAGCTTGGATTAACAAGGTGTGGTGGAAATACAGAAATAAAAGAGGAGTAAACAGAATTAGAGACATGTAGCTGGAGAGACAGGGTGTGAGGGAAGGGGCGACGCAGGAAGAGGGGGTGTGGAAGGAGGAGACAGAGTGGTGGAGTTATAAGTGAGGGAGGTGAGTGTGGGAGAGTCACAGAGAGTGGGTGTGGATTAGGGGTGGGGGGGGCTGTGCAGCGACGGCTGTCTGGCTCTCATTAATAGCGTGCAGCCCCAGGGAGGCCCTCAGGCACTGATCCACACACACACACACACACATACATACACACACACACACACACACACACACCCCAGACCATGTAGGCTGCACCTCAGGAAAACCCATAATCCCTGTGCCAATAAAACACAGATGCTGTCCCTCACACAAGAGGAGGAGCTCCTCCTCCCTCAGCCTCACTGACTCGTTCTCACTTTCTCCTCTCCTCTAATCGCTCTCTTCACTTTCTCTCTTTTGAACTTTTGACATCACACAACCAGTAGGCTGTCTCCTCAACCTATTTTTGGGGGCTCCAGCAGCTCCATGTTTTTTCCTTTCTCCACAATTTCTGCATGGCAGTCACACACACGCACACACACACACACACACACACGCACACACACACACACACACACGCACACACACTTTGTTTTGGTGCACTGGCTGTGGCCCTGTTCTTTTCTCGCTTCTTCCACAGCGGTGGGCTCTGCAGGATTCAGACAGAGCCCGCTGGCCTCCGTGAAGCGAGCGTTTCAGAAACAAGCCTCATATGGCAAACAGCTGCTAGTGAGCCGGAGACCGCGACGCATCCGGGTCAGCGTTCGTTGTCCGGCGGTTCTCGACCGTGACCGAAACTCCAGCTCCGCCCTGACCCTTAGCACTGCATGTGAAGTGGTCTGACTGCACCTGGGCCAATAGCAAAATGGGTTGAGACCCTAAATGTATCTATTCTGTGAGGAGGACACCACAGAGACTCAGCATGAAGTCTCTCCCAGTCCACAGACCCACTCTCCTTGGGTCCATCTGGGATGAAGTCCCACCAACACATATCATTATGGACTGCTACTTACATCAACATAATATCCATAGCCTGCTCTCTCTCTCTGTTGAGCATGTAACAGTTGAGTGATAGCAGTGCTGACTTGACTTGGGTCAAGGGCGTGCAGGCAGAACCAACACCGTTAGCAGTGCTGACTACAGACTGAGCTGTGACTGACTGTGTAGTTGTGTGTACATGTGTGTGTTATTCGCAAAGCCCACAGCCTTTAGCCGGACAGAACGAGGCATGCTGGGTGTTTTTGCGCGAATATCGACGGCTGCTTAAGTGTGTCAGAAATGCGTAACGTTCTTCCAGAGACTCGCACCATTTAACCCGCCTCGCTTTCACAGCTGTGCAGGGCCAGTCAGGGCTCAAAGGTCAGGGGCCACGCTGCTCAGAGTTCCACTGTGCCTGGGCGGGATGGGAGCAGGACCTCCAACATCCACACTTCATTAAGAGTCAGGATAAAAGCCGGGAAGCATACCACTGGGAAGGATTCTCTCATTAGAACATATTTTTTCTCCCCCCTCCGGTACATAAAAGACGAGTTGATTTCTGAATCCATCCCTCAATAGAGATTGGAGGGCTTCTCGGCCACACCCCCAATACCACCCCATAATCCGCCCTGTAGCTGTTTTAGGCAGCAGACCAAGGACCCAGATGGGCCCGTGGTCATGCCAACTCTCTGAGCCCAGCACTTCACACTCAAAATAGTTCCATGATTGTAAAATTGTGTTTGGTTTAAAAACACACTCTCCCCGACGCCCTCTCTCTCTCTCTCTCGCACGCTTTGGTCCCAGGGGCCTGCTGATTATAAGACACACAGCTACATGTGTTTTCCTGCCTCACGTGTTTGCGTGGGCTCAGTGGATTAGCTTCAGCTCGCCGCGCGGAGAATGAGGGTGTCTGTCTGAGATGAACCCACGATAAACGTGCCCCAAGACTGTAAGGGCACGAAACAATTGCTTAGGCCTCCATCCAACCTCATTGGCTGACTAATGATAGTGAATCCTGTCAGCCAATCAGCCTTGGCACTACATCCCTACCCCGCTGACTGTGTACACTCCAAGACCCCATTACGAATATCTTATTCAGAATGCATTTGACCTTTGATCCATCACACACATGCACACAATCACACACACAAGTGCATCTACACAGACACACACACACACACACACAATGTATACAAACATGCACACACATAAAATGTATACACCCACACACACACACTCACATGCACACAATCACACACATGCATAAACACACAAGTGCATCTACAGACACACACACACACACACACAATGTATACAAACATGCACACACATAAAATGTATACACCCACACACATGCACACAAGCGCACAAACACACACATGCATAAACACACAAGTGCATCTACACAGACACACACACACACACACAATGTATACAAACATGCACACACATAAAATGTATACACCCACACACATGCACACAAGCGCACAAACACACACATGCATAAACACACAAGTGCATCTACACAGACACACACACACACACACACACACAATGTATACAAACATGCACACACATAAAATGTATACACCCACACACACTCACAATCACACACATGCATAAACACACAAGTGCATCTACACAGACACACACATGCACACACACACAATGTATACAAACATGCACACATAAAATGTATACACCCACACACATGCACACAAGCGCACAAACACACAAGTGCATCTACACACACACAAAGTCCACACACCTGTCAGGTAAGAGCAGCTGCACATGCTGCATGGCTCTTTTATTTTTCCATATAAAAATATTCATCTCATCATCATCATCATATACAGCAAATATTGACAGAGGCAACAACAGAGACAAGTTTATGACGTCGTTTTCATTTTTGTTGAATTCATATTTCACTTGTTTTTCTTTGCCGTTTGCTTTCACTGAAAGCAAAAACTTGTGACATTGTCTGTCGCCAAGCCTAGCACGCATTTCATGTTTCCTTTGGAAACTTCAGTAATCGATTAGTTCCTTCATTCTCTGGTCAGCGTGCTGCCCCAGGGAACAAGACTAAGACGGGCGAACACCCAAGAAGCCGCACCCACAATGGGGAGAAAGGGCCGCCCCACAGCAGCACAGTCTCCTCCCAGCACATCCGTTCCTCTCCTCCTCCTTTCAAAATCCCCCTTTATATTCTGCTGACAGCAGAAACAGATAAATACAAAACATCGACACACAAATACCACAATTGGGCTGAACTGCCAAAATTATGATCGTGGTAATCGAAAAATAAAGCTTTTCATTCCGCTATCAAATCGGTTCTACGTAAACAGATTATGTTTAAGATTAAGACTAAGATACTGTGATGGTCCGAGAAAAAGGGGACATCGTACTCGAGACAAAATCTTACTGTGGGGGAGAGCTTGGACCCTGTGAGGCATTAGAGAAAGTGCTTTGGCGCTGAGAGGGAGGGAGGGAGAGAGGGAGGGAGGGAGGGAGAGAGAAAGAGTGAGAGATATCCTGCTCGAATTCCAACCCACTCCCTTCAGCCATTTGATAGAAAAACAACTCTACGGCTCAGGCTCAGGCCAGCGATCACATGACCGGAGCTGGAGGGGCAGGAGGGGAGAGCGCGACACATGATACCAGAGCATCAGACACCAGGAGACACCGGGACGTGGAGAGAGCGAGAGACACGGAGTGCTGCTCTGGGGCCGCCACGGAGAAGGACAGGGACATCGAACACGGGATCGAAACCAGGGTCACGACCCCTTTCTGCGAGAAATCTGTACCCTGGTCACCTCAGTGCTCCCAGCACTGCCCCCACCCCCCACCACCCCCCTTCTTCAGGCAGACAGATACTAAGCTAAACAAACACAACAATAAGAGCACAGATATCAACCAATACATACAACAATAACAATGTCAATGGTCACATTTTTTCAGATCGGCATTATTGCACATTAAAGAGCTTTGTTTTCGTTTTGGTTCAGTTTCGAGTCCCCGGAGGAAGGCGGTGGAGTAGAACTAGTGCAAGAAAGTCCCTCTGCGCCACATCTTCAGGTCCGTCTCCTGCTTGCTGTCCCTCCTGGTCTCTCAGAGGTTTGAGTCCTGAAAGTGTGCTGGTGAATCCGGGGGGGGGGGGGGCCTCTTCCGTCCTCCCCCAGCACCCCCTCACCTTTGGGGCTGTCCTCAGCTGCTCACCCTTACGAACGTGACCTTCCCCGGAGAGGGGGACAAGTTGGCTGCGCCCGTCTTGAAGAACACAAGCTGGTGACCTGCGGGGTTATTAGAAGATGAGAGTGTCAATCAACACTGCTGACAGTAATGAGGCACACTAAACAAGCTCCCTATACCACACAAAAAATGCCTTGTACACTGACCCCCAGATTAATTTAAAAACTGTCAAGCCATCTTAATGGGAGATATCCCATTTTTCCTACAATACACTGCCAAAGTCGTGGGAAGGTGTTTTTTTTTTGGGATCGACTAGCACTAAGTCCACTAATATCCATTAAGTTCACTTGGCAGTTTTGATTGAATCGAGGGGATAATGTGTTTCATTCACCAGGACAGCGCATTGCTGCAGGTGACATTCAATACCCCACCACCCCCCCTCCTCCCCCAAACACAACTGTGATGTTTCAGTGGAATAATTAGCTTTGTCCGTCTATGTGGCCACAGTGCAACCTTCTAAAATAAAGGATTTGTAGCTCAATCGGTCGATTGAGGAGAAAGGGACAGGACATCCACCGAGAGTGAGACATGTGACAGAAAGGGGGAGAGAAAGAGAGAGGGAGCAGGGAGAGGGGGAGAAAAAGAGGGGGAGAGAGTAAGGTGGGGGAGGGGTGAAGACAGAGGACAGGAATGTGAAAGTGCTCTCGGTCTAGACGGGCTTGTTTCAATAAAGATTAGCGATTGGTGTGCTGAAGTCTTCCTTTCAGCTTGGTCTTTAATGAAGTGTCCATGCACTGAGGGGGGGGGAGAGAGGTTTGTAGAGGGGGGGCGTAGGGCAGAATGGGAGGGGGGTGCTGAGAGACAGGCGCAGGGAGGCAGCTATTACTGCAGGCGTGCTTCTGCACAGGAGCCATTTGATCAGGGACGTGTCTGTCAGTGCCAGCTCTCACAGCCACCAGAACACACTCTACAGACACTCTCTCTCTCGCACACACACACACACGCACACGCACGCGCATGCACCCGCGCACATACACACGCGCGCGCCCACACACTCAATACACACTCACATTCACATTCAGTTAAAAACACTCACGCACACTCACAGACACACACACATACATGGCTATACACACACACACACACACACACTACACACACACACACACACACACACAAACATGTTCAAATGAGCACACAAACACACCGGGCAGCTCACCTGTCCAAGTAGTCTGATTGGTCATCACAAAGGCGCGGCACTGGGCGTGGCTCTCACACACGCTAATGGCCTCGCGGACACTGAAGACGGACAGCATGCAGCCGTCGTGCTGATAGGACGGCCAGCAGCGGTAATTCTCGCCGCTAACAGAGGCGTCAACCATGCGCTTGAACTCTGTCAGGAGAGGAAGAAAACACAGGTAAGTCCTGAGAGGGGAGGGAGAGGGAGAGGAGAGGAGAGGAGGGAGGGAGAGGGGAGGGGAGGGGAGGGGAGAGGGAGAGGGAGGGGGGCAGGAGAGGAGAGGGGAGGGGAGGGAGGAGGAGGAGAGGAGGGCAGGAGAAGAGAGGGGAGGGGAGGGGACGGGAGGGGGAGGAGAGGAGGGAGGGCAGGAGAAGAGAGGGGAGGAGAGGAGAGGAGAGGAGAGGGGAGGGGAGGAGAGTAGGGAGAGGAGAGGGAGGGGAGGAGAAGAGAGGAGAGGGGAGGAGAGGGGAGAAGGGAGGAGAGGAGAGGAGAGGAGAAGAGAGGGGAGGAGAGGAGAGGGTTGCAGTGGAAAGGAGGGAACATAAGGGGTGAGAGTATGGAGTGAAAGGTTGGTGCAGGAGAGGGACATAGCCAAGTGGTTGCTAAGAAATATAACATTTGCTTTTGAAAAAAAACACCTTATTCCCTGCATGACAGATGTGCGGTGGAGTGAATGTGTCTGAATGTGTCTGACTCCGGGTGATAGCCGGGTTACAGTAGTGGGTCACTGAGTTCAGTGGATGGAAGATTAGGTTGAGGGAATGGGGAACTCTGCAGGCTGTATTAGGTTTAGATATCCTACAGGGGGATCCCTACTGTTAAACTCAGGGGGTGCAGTCTCTGTGTTTTATTGCAAGCTCATGAAGGGGCAGAATCAGGCTCCAGTGCTGCTTAGGGCCAAGACACAGCAGGACAGGACTGGGAAGCTCATCTATAGCTCAGCACTGTGTGTGTGTGTGTGTGTGTGTGTGTGTGTGTGTGCGTGTGTCTGTGTATGTGTGTGTGTGTGTGCGTATGTGTGTTTGTGTGTGTGTGTGTGTGTCTGCATATGTGTATGTATAGGCATATGCGTATGAGTGTGTGTGTGAGTGTGCGTGTCTGTGTGTATGTATTTGTTTGTAAGTGCATGTGTGTGTGTGAGTGTCTATGTATTTGTTTGTGTGTGTGTGTGTGTATGTATCTGTTTGTGAGTGTGTGTGTGAGTGTCTATGTATTTGTTTGTGTGTGTGTGTGTATGTGTCTGTTTGTGAGTGTGTGTGTGTGTGTATGTATTTGTTTGTGTGTGTGTGTGTTTTATACGTGCGTATGAATGTGCTAGTGTGCAGCGGGGGATGGTGGGGTACACGTGCACTACAAGTTTCAGCATTGTCTATCCCCTGGGTGGGTGGGGTGGGGGGCCATTGTGTTTCTGACAGGGGGAGTGTCGATTAGCTAATTCAAGTCTGAATTGTTCATGTGTCGCGTGATTCCTCCAGTCACAGCCCTGGCCTCCCCCTCCCCCGCCCCCTCCTAATCCTGCCACTAACCCCCCCCCCCCTTCCCATTCTCCTCCACCACCCAGTTTAACACACATTGTAAACGGCACACATCGTGACCCTGCCACAATACATTCCACTGTCTCCAGGCAACAGTGGCCAAAGGCAGCCAGACTGAACCGGAGTGAAAGATAAAGAGACAGGGATGTGAGGGACTCCTATTCTGGAAACTAAAGCAACCGCAGCCTTTCGCATGCCTCTGCAGTCTCCCCATTCACCTTTTCCACCCGGGATCACTTCTCCCATTCAACTTTCACTGCCATGCAAGGCTCACCGACAAGCCGTCGTATTGTCCCTCAAAGGGGAGAGGCGACCGCTTCAGACAAACAAACGCGAGGCACAAAGGGAGGGACATGTGAAAAGCGATGTTAAAAAAAACATATCCGCATGTGCAGTCTAAAACAACGCTAAAAACAGACAGATACACGAAGCCTTTGGTCCGCACGGTCTGGTTTGAATTGCGAGAGACTGCGACGGGGTTGTGTTTTCGGGGCTCTCCGATTGGTCGCTCCGCGGGGCATGTGGTCTCGTGTTAGTGTGTGTGACAACGGACATGTGGACGTGGTTTGCTCCCTTTGCAACTTACTCGTGTAATAGTAAAACAATGGGAAGCGAGGAATCCCGCCGACCGCAGCACTTAACCCCCCCCCCTGTTTTAGTCCAGTTCTGAGGAGCGCTCTTGCCTCGGCAGTCTCATTCCTCCCAAATTAGCACAAATGTAATGACCAGTCGCCTGGCGCTGGCTCAAAGCGAGCTTCAGAAATAGAGCCATAGGAATATCTTTGTATGTAATGTGTTTCCTTTGTGCGTGTGTGTGTGTGTGTGTGTGTGTGTGTGTGCTTTTTTATTTACTTTGATGTAAGGTGACCTTGGGTGTCCAGAAAGGCGAATGAAATAAAATGCATTATTATTATTATTATTATTATATTACTGTGTGTACTTGCACATAAGTATATGCATGTGCACAGCGGAGTGTGCGTGTCCGTACTTCCACAGCACTTCCTCAGACGCCCTGACGGACGGCCCGATGTCCACGCGTCTCCTCGAAGCCCCACCCCCACGGAGGAAGCCCCCGCCTCTGGGGGCATCGGGATCCGCCCCGCCCAGCGGCCAGCATTTAGGGACTCGGTGCCTCGGTGAGCCCAGAGAGCCGGCTGATTTAGGGGGGACGGATTACGCGCGTTTACATTTACGTTAAAAAAAGGGGGAGACGCCGTTTAAGCTGGAAGAGTGGGAAGATTTGGGCTCTCTGGAGGAGCTCTCCCGGATTCACTGTCAGCGGTAAAGAGCCCGGCTCCCACTAGACGGCGGGGGCCGCGCCAGTAAATAAGCGCGACTATTAGATGGTTTATGGCGGTAATTAATGCTTTATGGAGCTTTCCCTTTCTGTGACTGCTGTGTTAAAGCTGAGGAATGGTGCGGCCGGGGCTGGATCGCTGGAACGCGCTCGCAGTGTGGTGCCGCTGTAAACGCCACGGAGCACATGACCAGAGAGAACGCATTCCAGCGGATGATCCCCCCCTCACCCCCACCCCGAGAGGAACACCGATCACCAGGAGGAACCGCCCAAGCGCAGCACTTCTGTAATGTTAACGAGACCCCGCTGCTCTCACTCCTACTCCAAGTGAGAGCGGGCCGGTTTCTCTTCTGCTTCGCCACAAGAGACAACGCTCTTTCTCTTCATCGCTGCTGATAAGACGGACGCCATTGCTCTTCGCCCCTCACACCAGGAGAATGAGCCCCAGTGCTCTTTTCTTACAACGAGGCTGGCAGTGTAGTGTAATGGTTAGGGAGCTGGGCTTGTAACTCAGAGGTTGCTGGTTCAATTCCCAGGTGGGACACTGCTGTTGTACCCTTGAGCAAGGTACTTAACCTGAATTGCTTCAGTAATATAAAATATCCAGCTGTATAAATGGATTGTATGTAAACTGGAGTCTGGATAAGAGCGTCTGCTAAATGGCTAAAATGTAAGGCAGGCCATTTTTGTCTCCTACACAGAGAGACCATGCCGCTGCTGTTCTCGTTCTCCAAAAAAACGTGCCATCGCTCTTTTTCTTTGAAAGGATGAATCACCCCATTGCTCTTATCCCTCTAAGATGGAACTGCCTCTCCTTCATGGTTCCTCTCCTTCAGTGAAACTGCTCTGTAGCCAGCCCTTCACTGAGGGGAAACCATCTCAAAGCACTTGCTTAAGAGAAACCAGCCAAGTCGGCTTTCAACTAACTCCAAAACAAACCTATACATCTCTACATGCTATCCCCTTTGTGTGTTTCTAGCACCATGAGTAATGAACACGGACTGTGTTTTTGTTCAGAGCTCTGTCTAACAGCGGCGCGGGGTTTGGGAAAGGGTTAACCGGGCACAGATGGCTTCTGGGCTGAACATCCTCGTCAGTCAACAACTGTCTGCATCTGCTTTACACTGCCAGCGGAGCGAGGCGAGGAGACAGGGCCAGAGGGAAAGATGGAGGGAGAGATAGCTAGAGGGTAACGGGGTGAGAGGGCCAGAGGGTAACAGGGTGAGAAAGTGAATTTCAGAGAAAGAGGGCGAGTGAGGGGGGTGGTAGGAGAAGTTTTCTCCAGCTTGTTCAATGTTGATTCATCAAGCTGTCTGTTTGCCCCCTCGCCACTCTTCCCAGTTATATACATTTTAATCTTTTAAATCTCATTTCATTTGTCCTGAACACATCAGAGCAAACCCCCTCCCTCCCTCCCCGCCAAGCAGGCCTCAGACTAGCCTATTAGCAGAGACTGCCCATATAAGGGTCCAAAACAGTGTAGGTAGGTCAGGGGAGCTTGAATCTTTATTCCAGGAGTGGTGTGTGTGTGTGTGTGTGTGTGTGTGTGTGTGTGTGTGTGTGTGTGTGTAAGGTATGGTGGCTCAGGTTGTGTGTGTGGGCGTGCGTGTGTGTGTGTGTGTGTGCTGTGTGTAAGATATGGTGGCTCAGGTTGTGTGTGTTTGTTTGTGTGTGTGTGCGTGCGTGTGTGTGTGTGTGTGTGTGTGTGTATGTGTGTATGTGTATGGTATGGTGGCTCAGGTTGTGTGTGTTTGTTTGTGTGTGCGTGCGTGCGTGCGTGCGTGTGTGTGTGTGTGTATAGGATGGAAGCTCATAGGGTTATGTAACATCATTTAGTGTTGCCGCCCACCGGAGGAATTTAGGTTGTGATTCTAAGAATAATCGTCTTGTAATGTTAGCTGGCATACGGATATATGGAAACATCTGGGCAAGATGCTTATGCTTATAAAATAATACTCTCATCAAAAGACCATGCCTGCGTGTTCAGTTTCTATCATTATAATCATTAATATTAGTATTACCATAAGAAATTGTGGCAATTAGTTGTAGCCATAGTAGCAGTAGTACTATCATTATCATGTGTCTATATTACCCAATCTAGTAGTTACCTATATGCAGGTAAACTACAATACATAGGAAATGAATTATAATAATTAAATGAGAAGACATAAGATATAAAACCATACGGATCAAATTTCCAGAGATAAAATTAAATGTTTATAAAATCTGAATGGACGACTTACAATCAAGCCATTCTGTGTGTATGTGTGTGTGTGTGTGTGTGTGTGTGTGTGTGTGTGTGTGTGTGTGTGTGTGTGTGTGTGTGTGTGTGTATGGTATGGTGGCTCAGGTTGTGTGTGTTGTTTGTGTGTGCGTGCGTGCGTGTGTGTGTGTGTGTGTGTGTGTGTATAGGATGGCATAGGGTTATGTAACATCATTTAGTGTTGCCGCCCACCGGAGGAATTTAGGTTGTGATTCTAAGAATAATCGTCTTGTAATGTTAGCTGGCATACGGATATATGGAAACATCTGGGCAAGATGCTTATGCTTATAAAATAATACTCTCATCAAAAGACCATGCCTGCGTGTTCAGTTTCTATCATTATAATCATTAATATTAGTATTACCATAAGAAATTGTGGTAATTAGTTGTAGCCATAGTAGCAGTAGTACTATCATTATCATGTGTCTATATTACCCAATCTAGTAGTTACCTATATGCAGGTAAACTACAATACATAGGAAATGAATTATAATAATTAAATAAAACATAAGATAGAAAACCATACGGATCAAATTTCAGAGATAAAATAAAATGTTTATAAAATCTGAATGGACGACTTACAATCAAGCCATTCTGTGTGTGTGTGTGTGTGTGTGTGTGTGTGTGTGTGTGTGTGTGTGTATGTGTGTGTACATGTGTGTGTGTGTGTGTGTGTGTGGGTGGGTGTGTGCGCATGTGTGTGTGTGTGTATATGTGTGTGTACATGTGTGTGTGTGTGTGTGTGTGTGTGTGTGTATCCGCGTGTGTGTGCGTGTGTGTGCGTGTGTTAGCGTGTATAGTATTAAGGTCTTCTTACCAGCTTTGTGGGGCTGTGTGTTATTCTGCAGGTAGAGGCCATGCTTGTACAGCTGCAGCACTTTCTCGAGTTGGACAAGAGTCTCATCCACCCCCAAACCAGCTCTCCTATAACCACACAACACACAAAACCACACTGTTGACACAACAGCATGGACACTACAATAAACACAAGAACACACTGTCAACACAACGACGCTTAATCTACGAGACACTTAACATCAATAATACAGACACAGCAACACCCCTGACAATATCCATATGCATAACAACAGCCTGCTGACACAATAACGTAGATATAACATCATATCATCGCATGTTAAGACAGACACAACAATACATGGTTTACGCAGACAAACAGGCATGATAACACACCACTACATGATCAGACATAAAAGCATACTGCTGATGCTGAGGCCTGCAGTATGGCACAACACAACTGCCCCTCCCTCAGACAAAGACAAAGACAAAGACAAGGGGCAACTGAGCCCCATCACAGAGGCAGTGGGCCGTTTTGGGCCATGAGGTAGGGGCCAAGGTATGAAAGGGTAGGTGGACCGGGCGGCGACGTCATTCGTTATTCGGGTTTGAGAGGGGAGACGGGGAAAAGGTGGAAGCTCTCTGTGACCGCTCAAGAGGGGTAGATAGGATCACCGCCCACGCTGCCTGGCCTGTGCCGTCACAGCATGTTGTGGCCCAGAAAAACAGATCTCAAACGCTGTCTGACATACCATCACCCTGATGAGCACAGAGATAGCACAGCAAGCCGAGAGGCGAAGGGGGGGGGGCGCAGAGACGGGAGGAGGGAGAGAGACGGCGAGGAAGAGAGGCAGATACAGAGATAGGGAGGAAAGGTGAAAGGGGAAAGAAGATAAAAAACTACAAAAATAGGAGAGGAAGAGGGACAGAGAGAGGGAGAGAGAAGGAACAAGGCACATGGTATATATATATATATGTGTGTGTGTGTGTGTGTGTGTGTGTGTGTGTGTGTGTGTGTGTGTGTGTGTGTGTGTGTGTGTGTGTACAGAGACAGAGCGGGAGATATAGGGGGCAGGAGCGAGAGGGAAAAAGAGATACAGGAAGACAGAAAAAGGGAGGGATGGAGGGAGAAAGAAAGACAGAGAGTAGGCAATATGAAAAGAGAGTGACAGCGGGTGGAAGAGAGAGCCAAGGCAAGAGGCAGCTGCACAATGAGTGGCTTACAGTATAGAGACAACCAAACTTGTCCAGGTGAGACAATGTTGTGTCTGTTAAACCACTGCTTCAGACCGGCTCATGGGAGGGGAACTGAACATGACACACGGGCCGTGGAGTGGGAGGTCCCAGGCACTGCACACTCACCTGTGGAGTTCACTATCTTGTCCAGCAGGGGTCTCAAAGTGGGCGGGGCACTGTGAGGCAGCAGGTAGGTGAAGAAGAACCTGCAAACCAGCACAGGTTTGTCACCGCTCAGAAAAGGAGTGTACTTGCACATCACGTAAATGTACATGCAATGCTTGTGTGTGTGTGTGTGTGTGTGTCGGTGCATATGTGCATATGTGCGTGGCTGTATGAATGTGTGTGTCTGTAAACATGCGTGGGTGTGCATGTATGAATGTGTGTGCATGCATGTGTATTTGAGCGCGAGTGTACGTGAACATGTGTGTGCATGACTGCGTGGGCATGCATGTGTGTGTATGGATTTGTGTGTGTACGCGTGCATGTGTGTGTGTTCACATATGTACGTTGCATAAAATGACGTCTGTGTGCTTACCTGTAGGCATTGTAGAGGTTCCTCTTCTCGTTCATGCCCGAGCAGCGCCCCCTGCTGCAGGGGAGGGTGAAGTTGCGCGCGGGGAACTCCATGACGCAGTCTGCGTGGGCGGAGCAGGGCGTCTCCTCGGCGCTGGCGTCATCCAGGTCCGTCACCTTCAGCTCCCCGTGCACCAGCACAAACTGGCGCGGCCGGAAGTCCAGCAGGGTGACGGAGCCCAGCGGGGAGTGCGCCAGGTAGTGCAGCAGCCGCACCAGACTCAGGCAGATCTGCGGAGAGAGCAAGGCATTCTGGGTAAACGAGGGGCGTGTTTTACGCTCCGCTTCCCCCTCTGGGTCACACTCGGGCCATTGCAGGACGTGGTTCGCTGGTGTGGTTCTCTGTGGCTCAGTGGGTAGAGCACAGCGTTGGCAACGCTTAGGTTGTGGGTTCAATCCCCACTGGGGCCACAAAAATGTATGCATTCACTACTGTAAGTCGCTTTGGATAAAAGCGTCTGGTGCGTATATTATATTATATTATAATAGGACCTGTAATCTGTAGGGTTTCTGTAGAGCAGTGGTGACCTTTCTTGGGACCTGGAGACCCACGGCCCGATGGCTTTTAGAGATGCAGCTGCAGGCAATTCAGGTTCCAACCTAATCCAATTGGTCCAACGTCTCCAATTAAGTCATTAAGGCTCGTGCTGAACAAAGAGCAGGAGCCTGTAGATCTACGGTAGACACGACTGCAGTTGGGCAGGCCTGTACAGGACGGGTGAAGTGACAGGAATCTCTCGTCAGTGGATGAGTGAAGAGTATGAGGAAGGGAGACGTGGGAGCGGAAAGAGGGAACAGCGAGAGGGAAGAGTCATGGAGAAGAGGGTTTGGGTCTATTTGATTTAAATTCAGACAATTTAGGAAATTAATTTAAATTCAACTCATGAAGGCCCATACAGTTCTGTGAGGATTTTTCAACATATTAATTGAATTTCAGTTAATTTCCTGAATTGATTGAATTAAAGTGGAAGTAAGCCCACCTCTGGAGAGGATCGAGAGAAGAGGGGGGGGTGGAATTGGGAGAGGAGATTTTGGCAATGAGGAGAGGGGTAAAGAGAGACAGCATAGGAGAGAGGAGAAGAGAGGTAGTTGGTGGTGAAAGCTCTCAGAGCTTACTGAAGTACAGTAGACCACTCTGTGAGTGCAGCTAGTGTTGGCCTGATAACACAGACAACACGTGATACATTGTGCCACAAATACACACAGACACACACACGCACACGCACACACACACACACACACACACACACACACACACACACACACCAGACGCCGAGAAGGAATTGAGTAACCCTAATAAGCCTTGAGAAGACAGGTAAGTCCACCTCTTCAGCATCCCAGTCTCCCTGGCAACCTAGCTCTGGACCCCCACTCACCCACTCCCGACGCCCAAACTCCTTCCTGACACCCATGCCCCACCCCCCCTGAAGCCCCAACCCCCCTTGTCCACATGCTATACCCTGCTAAACCTCGCCTACCCCTCTAACTCACCCCCCCCCCCCCACCCCACAATTCAGCAGGAACAGGTTGCCTTTGTCACCATGATTGTGTGTAGAGTGAACAAGTTGACTGGGAGCAACCCCCCCCACACACTCCCCCCGCAGCAGCACTTAGCAGACCACTCCTGTGTGTGTGAGGCCCGGGGATTAGCCCTCTCCCTTTGTGCCGAAGGGGCGTGAGGGGGCGAGAAGGGGGCCGAGAACCCGGCACGCCGACAATAACTACTATCTGTGGCCCCGGGACCAGGGCGAGGTGGAGGGGGGAGGAACTGAACACGACTCGCTCCTTTCAGCGAGACAAAAGCCGCCTTTAATGTACTCGGAATTAAGAGCGACTCGGAAAGGTCAGAAGATTGAGCGGTGGGGGGCAATGGTGGGGAGGGGGGGGGGTTCGGGCAATGCAGGGTGCACTCTGTATCCCTCCTACTCTGCCAGATTAGGTGCCACTGGAGTGATTGAAAGCAGAAGTATATGAGAACGCCACATCCTTTGAATACGGTTTCCCTTTTCTTTTTATATCTATCGCGCGCACCGCAAATACATTAGAAGTAGCAGCCGCCAGCTGTGTAATCTTCGCGAGCCTGTGAAGAAGTCAAAATAGGCTGTCTTAAAGTATTAATTATAATGAAATTATCCTGCAAGCGCCCCGATACACACTCACACACACACACACACACACACACACGCAGTTGGCTGGACTAGAGGAGAGAGCGACGAGAGAGCAGCGGGGCGTGGCTGCGGCAGCTCGGTTCTGCCGGAGTATGAAAGCGTTCGTCAACGCTCACAGGAAATGGCTGCAGACCTAAATGGACTGTTTGAAATTCACTGGGTTTACAGCGCCCGTCCCCTGAGCCCATTAATGCCTCATACGAATTGCAAATGTTGGAAAAGCGTTTGTCAAGCGTTTCTTCTCCAAATTGTAAGGCAGGGGAGGTGGGCGGGGGCGGCGGACTAGACCTTTCACAGAAAAGCTACTGACAGACTGACAGACTGACAGGCGCAACAGGCACAAACAGGCGGAGGGTCTGAGGACACACTCCCCCCTACATCCCTAATTACGTTTCAGCAGAGGCGTAACGATCCTGAAACCAAAATGGAAACTGTGATTCACGAGCCCGCAGTCTCGGTTCCATAGACGGTATATATAGTGGACCAAGCGTCCGCCATTTTCCCCATTTTGCGATTTGAAGCAAACAAGGACACATTTGCTTCCGGGTGCTCTACAGCGCCATCTGCACGTGGGTGGGCAGTACAATTTCTGTGTCTGTAGAAGTCAGTGTGAAAGTAGGGCGCTTCCTGAAACTGTTTGCCACGGGGTGGATGATGATTATTATGGTTGGCCAAGTGGCTCCTGTGTCAAAAGTTAACGTGTCAACTTCTGACCCATAAACCAATCAAAACGCAGGAAAAGAGTCCGGTTTTAACACGTTAACTTTTACGGTGTAGGTGGAAGTTGCCTGTTGGTGGTGTTCTGGTTTTGCGCTTTTCTTCCTAATGGTTAAAGTTAGGATTTGGGTAGAGTTAGCTGGTCCTGTGCCAGTGCTTAGGAGCACTTTCTCCCTTCAGCAACTTTTACACTGACTTGTGAACTTTTTAGGTTGACGTGTCAAATTTTGCCACTGACTACGGAAAGAAAATTGGGCCAAACTAGTAACAGCACTGTCCTGTCTCATGTAGCTGGCTAGTCATCTGTGGTGGAGCTGAGACTGAGAGATGGGAAGCTGTCAGTAGGCTACTTGAATTTCAGATCAGTTTCTCAAAACATCAGATCAGTTGATCAGTTCAACAAGTGAGAAGATTGAAAAACACCAAAAATCAAAACGTCATTGCCTTACTCCTTTGGTGCTGTTCTCACTGCAACTTCAGTATCAATAACATTACATATGTCTGAAACACACACTATTTCTCATTTTATTGATCAAAAATGAGTGCCAAATATTTTGACAAGCTAAATTGCATTGATGAGCCCGAATCCGTTTGCTAGCAAGGTTGGTGGCAGGAGAGTGAACAATGACGTAATAACGTACACTATAGCCAATCAGGGTGGGGGAAAGGTCGTGTTTTTCACATTGACTTTAATGGGAACAAAATTGTAGCGCACACCTACTGGTGGAGGTTCAGATGTCCATGCTTTCTTCACTCAATATCTTTATAGCATGGCGCCTTGCTCGATTCGCGATTCGCACATCTGAACCATTATTATTATTATTACTTTGCTGTTCCCAAACTGCCATCAGAGGTCAAAGTTTGCTACTTCAGTGAACAAGAAGCAAGTAGCTTAATTTCTCTGAAATGGCTAATCGACAACATCCAGACACTGATGATCCTCCTTCCACATTCAGGTCGGCAGTGTAGGAATACTTTGGTTTTCCAGTACATCATACAGCTGGAAATCGTGTCGTGGATAAAACCGCAACAATGTGTCGAAAATGTTCCACACTAAATTATTTATTTATTTTTTAAAACCAAGGTACGGACCGAACCATGACCCAAAACCGAGGTTCACAACGAACCATGAATCGTTACACCCCTACGTTCCAGTAATGTTGCAGCGCTGTGGATGTGACATTAGATTACAGCAAGGATGAGATGTGCTACCTGCTGAACAGAACAGATACGGAATGCTTTCCAGCTATTTATTTTCCAAAAGCTTTTGTTTTCCCTGCAGGGTCACTAAATCAGTGAGAGAACTAAACGGACATTTACTGAGGCATTTACTGATTTATTTATGAGCAAATGAAACTGTGCTCTACATTAAGACCAGTAACACTCTTGGAAACACTAGAAAAAGACAGTGTGCAATGAAAATGTGTGTATGTATATATATATATATATAAACACATTTAATGCTACACAATTATATGCTAACTGTAAGTAAGTATTCAAGGGTTTTCAAACACAATTTGTCATTGAACCCATTGTGGGGTTTGTGTGTCGGCCTAAAAGGCCCATTCTGCTGCCATAAGCATAAGTCTGCTGCCAGTCAACCTGTGCACCTGTACTGTCCATCCCAGAATACCATTACATTACAGGCATTTAGCAGATGCTCTTATCCAGAGCAACTTACAGTTTACATATTTTTCTTTACAATCCATTCATACAGCTGGATATTAACTGAAGCAATTCGGGTACAATGGCAGTGTCCCACCTGGGGATTGAACCTGCAACCTTAACATTACAAGCCCAGTTCCCTAACCATTATACCACACTGCCTGCCTAGATACCCAGACCCTCTGTCCCTCATTCTACCAGTCTAAGTCTTACAGCCCAGAACACCCAGCGATCCCCGTGTCTCTCATCTCAGAATGCCCTGTCACCCTGTCTTTCTCAGCTCAGAATGCCCTGTTGCCCCATGCCTCTCATCTCAGAATGCCCGGTTGCCCCATGCCTCTCAGCCCAGAATGACCAGCTGCCCCATGCCTCTCAGCTCAAAATGCCCGGTTGCCCCATGCCTCTCACCCCCAGAATGGCCAGCTGCCCTGCGTCCGTCAGCCCTGGCACACGGGGACATGGCTGTTGATTTACGTGCTTGAGTGATTGCATCCTCCACGGCCAGACACTCCCCGGCCACAGGAAGCAATAGGAAATAATTAGAGAGGCCGCGCCGCGATAGCGATCGGCAGCCGCGGCTCTGAGCTGTCTGTCAGCGGGCAGGAAGCTCCGCGGGGCCATGGGCTCGGCGAGCGCACATCGTCGGGCAGGAAGTTCCTGTAGAATCTCCCAATGCCCACCCCCCACATTAGACACCCACCCCACCCCCCACCCACCCATTCGCCTCCTGCCTCACTCAGCAGCATCACATCCCCTTCCCCACTCACAACCTGCTCCTCAGACTAACAAGGGGCTCTGCATTAATTCAGCAGTTTGCTTACTGGGGATTCGGGCGGGGGCTTCCTTTGTATTACAGGTTTTGTGGCACAAACTTCGGCAACGGCGATTATTTGAACGGAGCTTAGTGTTCGATGGCCCTAGCGATGATCTCTAGTCATATTAATGCACTCTTGTTGGTCGCTTTGGATAAAAGAGTCTGCCAAATTGTAAAATTGTAAATTGTTTTAGTAGCTAAGAGGTACTTTTTTCACAGGGAAAACTCAATCAGAGAGGGACTTTTATTTATTTTTTTATTTGTTTGAATTTTTATCCCATTTTTCTCCCAATTTAGTAGCCAATTACACCATCTATTTTTATTTTGATTGACCCTCCCCACACGGGTCCGCCGCTCGTCTCTACAAGGCAAGCTAATTCTCCGTGGGCAACGAACTCTGCTTCCTTCGAGACGGAATTCGCCCACCCACATTCTGCAGACTCCTTACGTGCTTCACGGCTCACCCGAGCCGGCTCACCCTCCCCCCCCTGGGACGGACAGTCAAATGCTGCCCCCGATCGAGGCTGACGACCAGGGCCAGTCTGGTAGGGACAGGTTTCGGACCGCGTCCCTGACAGGCAGCACACACAGAGAGGGACTTTTAAAGGACGTTTAAAGCGATACGGTAGGGCCTCTGTAGCTCAAATTCAAGTATGGAAATAGCCACTTCTCCCTATTCTCTAATAGCACAATTTGGGGGGCATTCAGTTAAGTGAAGCACAAAACTAACTAGACTACAAGAGAAAATACACCCCTGAAGAACACAGAAATAAACGGGCCTTGATCTAGTATGTGGTGCAAAAGTGTGTTTCCCATTTGCATCTTAATTCAACAAGCGAACACATTACAGAAAACTATGACCCCGTGCTGGGAATTGACCGTCCGTCTTTGGCACAGAGGGGAAACAAACGAAGCATCGGAACCACGTGGCCGATCGCCCCCGACCCACTCACCCGGAACCGCTCCTCCCAGGACGTCTGCAGTAACTGGATCATCTCCAGAGGACTGCCCAGCTCAGTGATGGCGGTCACGGTGTCAGGGATGTCGTTGCTGTCCTGGTAGCAGTAGCCGAACAGCTGCGGGTCAAAAGGAAGGCAGCTCGTTAGAGCAGGTTATTCAATTTGTTAAGGCAGCTGAATGTAACCGTTCACTGGCGGGTCAACTCTTTTTTTTCTTTTTTTTTCGCGGGACATTGCATTGCAGCTTTGAAATGGAGTGAAGAACGTGTACTTTCCGATTAAGTTTTACGCGTGTTTTTTTGTCATGGGGCGTTTGAAGCCACCTGCGACGACGGCTCTCAGGAGACGTTTTTTCCAGTGTGTCACCCCTCTGAACTCCAAACGCCGAGCCGGGTCTGGCGCTCCGCTTTCAGAAACATTTTCTTAAGTTAATTTCTTCCAAGGTAGCGAGTCGGGATGAAACGGCATGAAATTAGAGCAAAAAGAAAAACAAAGAGCAATCTGTAACGTATAGCTTTGCAGACCGTGCACCCAGAACTCACTGTGACTGAAGTAAAATACAGACACTGTATACTACCTCGAGGTCAAAATAAGAAAGTATGGTATGGCATTTTTACACTCTTTCTTTCAAAGTACTTGTGCAGTAGTACAGTGACAGCTGTAGTTGAAGTAATGCCAATCAGATAACAAGGTTATGGGTATTTGCTGTGTTCTGTCAGGTAGCAACTGACTTATTGAGAGTTTAGTGAATAAGAGGAATGCTTGAATTAATAACTTACAATTCCTAAATAGGCCTACAAAATCCAACAGTCTGAAAAAAAATTAAAAAAATTTAAAAAAAATAATAATAATAATGTACAACATGCATAATTGTATTATTTGTATTATTATTAGTAGTGGCAATAGTAGTAGTAGTGATACTATTTTGTTTAGTCAATTTAATCCATACATAAACATAAACACAAATTAAATATCGATACGTAAAACACGTATCAATCAGCTTAAACGTACCATTTAAAATGGAGAATAGATTTTTTTTAATCAAAAAGGGTTGAAGAAAGATCTAAGCGTTGCCTGTTTTAGTGGACAGGGTCTCAGCCTACGGCGCGGTGGGGCAGAGTGAGCCGGGGCTCATGACCCAACGTCTTTTATGGGCTGTGGGGGCTGTGAGAGCTGGCAGTAGGGGGCTTCCTAACGGAAAGGATTTCAGCTGCCGTGTGGGCCCGGGATTTTAGGAGCGGGACATGGATGCTGTTAGGAGCGGTCGCCCCGGGACGGTTTTATCAGAGTGGGGCGGAGTAAGCGCGTGAGCGGGGGGAGGGGTACGCAGGCGTTGGCTCATGCACGGCAATGCCCTCCCGCCCTCCCTGTGTGACGCTGTGACGGACAGCGTAGCCCAGAGCAAGATCGCTGCACGACCTACCGCAGTCCTGACTGACGCCCTGACAGCCAGTGAACTGCGTCTCCGCTGTGCGTGCGTACGCTTGGCTTTGCGCGTGCGTGGGTGCATTTGTGTGTGGATCCTCCCTCCGAATGAGTCAACAGGCGACTCTGTATGTTCTTCAGCGCATGTGTTCTTGTATGAACACGACTGTGTCAACACTAATCTCACAGGCTCGCTGCTCTCGGGCCTTTTCCGTGAGGTTTGTCACAGCACAGGTGCCGGGACAATAACTGACACCACTTTTTTTGATTTTCGGTCACTTCTCTGTCCAGCATCTGTACGATAGGTCAGTCTAATCATCTATGAGGCTTTTTTTTTTTTTTTTTTTTTTGTACTCACAATTTTAATTTTGTGCTTCGGTAATAAAAAAAAAAACTGTGGTTGTTCCTTTGTTTGTTCCTTGACTTGTGCTGAATCGATTTTACGGGTTTTAAGGGTGATAATTTATCACTAAATTCTACCCCAAGCAAAGGCGTCTTAACACGTGTGTTTAAAGAGAGGGAGGGAGAGAAAAAATGAATTTCAGCCAGGAATGAAAAACTCAAGGAGGTGAGGTAAGTGTGAAAATGAACTTTTCACGAAGCAAATCAACCCTAAAGGACGATCGATTGGCAGATTTCCCTGTTCCTAAGGAGAGGGAAAGAAGGAAAGAGTGAGTCAGCAGGGTATGCCAAGCCACAGGGAGGAGAGAGAGGAGTTGGAGCAGAAGCAGAGTGGAGCTGGAGTAAAGCAGAGTAGAGAAGGAACGGACTGCAGAGAGGCTGGTGTGAAGAGGCCAGTAAGGTGAGAGCAGACTGAGGCTGGAGGAGATTGAGGCCAGAGTAAAATAAGGCCTCATTAGAGTGAGGCTGGAGTAGAGAGAGAATGGAGCCGAGACAATGGAGTAGGGAGAGGTTGGAGTAGAGAGAGGCTTTAGTACAGTACGAGAGGTGAAACAGGCTGGAACTGGAACCGCGGCTCTATAGACAAGGCAGTCACAGATCGGTGGGGCACAGTGAAACACCCCATCGACATCCTCCCCAACATCTGCACGTGTGTCAAACACACTAACAAAGCAGCACTGTACAAGACCATTTCTGCGTCCGTCATTATTAATGTGTAAATAAACTCAGGGGCCAGGCAGCGCTGACTGTTAACCCCCGCCACACTTTTTAATGAGGACGTCCTGGCCCCAAATCAAAGTGGGCACAGAGACGGACGTGCTTGTTCAGGGCAAAAAAATGTGCAAAGAATTCAGACGTCTGCTGGTGGACTGTGTACACTAACCCCGAGGTGGGGGCATTGGGGGAGGGGGGGCAGGAGGGTTAGGGTCATGGCAGGACCAATAGGCTAAATAAAAGCTTATCTATAAGATAAATATATGGGTTTCGTTATCAGCGCTGTAGTTGAAGGTGATGTAGTATTATTGTTGCTAAGTTCCCAGGTTAGATTTGTGTTTTCACCTAAGGGCCTACAGTCACGTCTCTGAGGTCACTGAAGACACTGCAGAGGCTTGTGACGGTGTGCAGAACACTTGTCAAGAGAGTTTAGTTTCTCGTTTAAATCATTGCATTTGGCAAAAGACCTTACGATGACTTTTTCTTTTTTAATGAGAATCGCTACCATTAAACACTTGCAAATTATTTAAATAATTTGTATTCAAAATGTATAAAAGAAACCACTTTATATCAAAAGTATTTGTACAGAGAAAAGTAATATAATTTATAGCATTGATGCACGTTTTTTTGGAAATGAAATCACTAAGTATTAGGCGCCTATAATATGGTATGAGCAGCTTGTGAGAATACAGGCAGCCAGGCTGCTGGTGTGACACTGAAAAGTGCCTTCTCACCTGACAGCATTTGCACTGTTTTTGTGTCCGGCGTGTTTTGCGCGAGAGCTTGGAGCTGAGGTGGGAGTGCTGCAAACAGATGCAAGCTTTCCTCCACGAGAGACAAGGAGAGAGAGAGAGAAAGAGAACAGGGCAGATTTTGCATTAGCCGCTTCTGTAGCCGTCGCTTTTACCAAAGTAAATACCCGTTTCAGGATAAGAGAAAAGGAGAAGCAAGCTCGCCGGTCACGGAACACACTGGCGCGCAGAAACACAAACGCCCGTTCTTAACAGCCACGGTGTCACCACCCTAATGTTCCCTCAATTAATCTAAAATATGATAAGATAAAGAGGAAATATTCACATATACACAATACATTTTCATTAAAAAAATGTTTTAATACTGTTCTTTCCTAACATGTACAGCACTGTGCATAAATATAATTTATTTAGTTTAAGTAAGCTGGTTTAAGTAAGCTGCTGGAATGACTATAAGAAAACAAATGCGAAGTAATGTAAATGAGTCTTTTACGTTGGGGGGCTGTGCGATTGTGAGATCCCGCACTGCAATTGTGGGGTGTCAGTCTTACGTTGGGAGGAGATTGGTGGGGGGGGAAGTGTGTGGGGGTGGTGGCATTAAGGTGGGGCAGGGGAGCCATGGGTTGGGGAGGCAGTGAAGGGTCAAGTCCACACTGAGCAAGTTTAATCAGGAACTGGGTCCCGATTGGGAAGGGGAGAATCCCACATTTCTGTGTATTTATTTTTCTCTTCCGTCCCGTGGAAGCCGGGGGTTAAAGTGTTAACCCTGCTTTGATTGCAACTACGGGACGACTCCAGCCACCCTCAGCTCCTCAGAACCACCTCCACACCCCCGCATTCACGGCACCCAGTTCCACATTAACACGACCTGGTCACTGATTTCCAGACTTGAGGGTGGGTTCTGCTAAGAGACCCAGGGAAGAGGAAACTTTGTTCATTTATATATAGTCTAAATATATTAATATAATCAGATGCCCATTTCTGTTGTACCGTCAGAATACCCTAAACTCACTGACTGGTCATGGCTCTTTAGAACCCCCCTGCCCCCCCTTCCGACCACCACCACCACCACCAGGAAGGCCTTGGCCCCCCGCTTCCCCCAAACGCTCACTTTGGGTACGGTCAGGAAAGCTCCCTCTATCTCCCTCTCTGATCTCCTCACATTCATCTTGTTCACACTCGGGCCGACGGTGAGAAGGGCAGGAGAAGTCAGCCGAAGCTGTGTGTGGTGTGAAGACACGTGTTCGCAGGCCCCCCCGAACCCTCGCCCAGAGCCCCAAGCGCCCAGACCGCCAATATAAATCATGGCTATTTATACAACAGGTGTGCCCCTCGCTTCGCTGTCTTGTCATTTTAAAGCTGGTGGCTCCCAGTCCGCTGAGATATAAAGGCAAATCGTCAGCGAGCATCATCGTCCAGTTGTCCTCATCTTCCTCATGAGCAATCAGGCATCTCTTATCGTGATCTGAGTCATTAACTTTTAACAAAATTTTGATCTCCAATAAATATGACTGAAATTCTAATTTGTAGAGAAAGAAAAAAAAATATCTATATATATGTACTATTATTATTCATGTGGGTGGTCAAGGAATATATATATATATATATATATATATATAAATATATATATATATAGAGAGAGAGAGATTTACACAAATATACATAGCTTCTGTGTGGAAAGAATGCGATTGTCACCTCTGACCCCTGGTCAGTCAGTTCCCACACAACTTCACAGGGATGAGTATTTTTGTCAAGCGTTGTTTCCATCGTGAATGCAGTTAAGAACAGCATACATGTATGCATTTCTTCTTATGCTTCTTATTTTCCAATGTCAGAACTGGTCAAACATTTTTAAGTATCCTCCATAAAGAAATAGTCCCGTTACTATTGATCACAGGATTTCATTATAATGAAAAACACAAATGTAGAGCTAAAAAAGAAAACAAAGCTAGTACTCTTCTCTCCTTCCGTGTGTTCGTGCATGCATGGGCCATATTTTTAGGTCTCTTGATGCCAGCGTGTTTGCGCCCGTGTGGCGGGCAGAGAGGAGCTTCTGAATGGAGGGAAGGCGGTTGTCACCCCTGACCCCTGGTCAGTCTGCTCCCACACAACTTCACAGTGATGAGGGTTTTTTTTCAAGCTTTGTTTTCGTTGTAAATTCCGCTAAGAACAACAAAACCACTGCCAACAAGCAACATAATTATAATGAGAGCCGTTTCATGCTTAGAATAAGTACAAACCATCGAAGCGAAAGGCGACCTGCAATGACAATGTACACAATTAACCGCGATATGTATATTCCCCCGCACGTCCGATATGACCGTTATACGTCAGGTAAAGGACTTCGCTTTCACCTCTCGAATAGCATAAAGTAGGCTACACTATCGGAAAAAGACCAACAGTTGAAACGTCGTGACAACTTCAGAGGGGAAATACAGACCAACATCCTTTGAAGATGCTAACATTTCTGTCGAATGTGTTTACATTTCAGTCGGGTTCCTAGTAATCAATAAGGTACAAATATCCGTGTTTTTTCCGGCACAAAAAACAACAACTAACAGCAACCCGTGTGATTAATGAAACACGTTGTGTACAGCCATGAATCCGATGTGAACAAAATTGAATTATCTCTCTTAGCGAATATTAAAAATTAAAACTAATATGTACAACGCAACCCGTTTAAAATCTAGATTTACTGCTGTATCATAATTTGTGTAGGTCTGTGCCATCTTTACTTAAATAGGGGCAAAGGGAATATGTGTCCTATAGACCCATTCAGTGTCACAAGTCACAAATCGTATTATTAAAGTAGCCAATAATAATTTAAATTCAATCGTCATAGTTGCATTTGTATATATAAATGATACAGGATATAGCCTATATAATTTAGGCCTGTCTACCTCATATCTAGGGGTCGGTAAATTAAATCGACTAAATTAAAACATTTAGATAAGGTTCACGTAAAACGGGGAGGTAAATTGTTTCATATGCGTAGGCAATCACGCTGAACCTTTAAAAAGGTTTAACAACTTCGGAGGCTACTCAGTTGGGAAAGACCTATAACAGCAATACAATTAAATTTAATTAACCTTTAGTCTAATAAAGCCCTCTAAAAGAGAATACTAGAAATGCATTTAACATCATGGGCAATTATTTAAATGTTAAACAATTATAATTAAACGCTTCCTTTAAGACTATTGTATTACATTTAAATGAAATATAATTTTAATTTCAAACTATAACTCTAATCAAATGATAAAAGAATGTGAGGAAACATATTTTAATTTGACTGATTTTTATTGAAATCTCGATTAATTAAATCCATTGCTTTAGTTGACCTGCACTCCTAGTTCGGTTGGTACATAAGATATTTCTGTTTAAAAATAATGAAGTAATCAAACCTAAAATAAGTTGTGATGTTAGATCATTTCAGATTTCTCTTGAAAATAATTACATTATCAAAGCTAGCTAGTTTCCCTTGGTTTAAATATTAGAGCACTATAAGTGTAGCCTAATTCATGTACATTTATCATCATTGGTTTTACCTCGAATAATTATTGTTCTTTTATTTTGTTTTTAGAGAACGTGCAGTCTATTTTAACACATCTAACAAATCTATCGGTGAACAGAGACACCGGTCGTCTGTTTGTCCATCCTTCAGTTACATATGGGGTGGTTTAGTTTCATACGTACGCATTTTTAAATGCTGCTGTCGCCTGGTTTGCTTTGTTTGAACATCTTAATTGGGTTCCTGTTATGTTGATCTCAAGCTGTGCAGATACCGCATGAATTCATGCTGACCCTGAGCTGCCACTTCAATTTAACGGTCACTTCGAGCCTGTGTTTTTCTCGCGTGACCCTTGTTCAAAATATGACCAGGTCCCCAAATTTAAACAGACATTTGTTTAGAAAAGAGAACACGGCTTATCTGTCCGTCTTTATGATTCCATACTTGGGAGAAAAAGCCCCATAGCTCAATTCATGGAGTAGCATACTATTTTTTCAGCTTTGTAGCTTTGGTCCTTGTAGTGGTCGTTTTAACTTATGCTATTCATGCAATTAGGGTGGATTTCAAGAAAATAAAGATTTTATTTTTTTAATATATATATTATTTCAAATTAATTAATTTATCATGAAATCGACATCGTATTGAATTGTCGTCCATTTCAGACAGTTCCTTCAATCTTTAATTAGCGAACTGTTTTAAGATGCACTGACCAAAAAAAAAAAAAAGGGGGCAAAACAAACGGTTGTGAAACTTTTAAGAAACGCATTTCCCCAGTTGTTTACAAGAGTTGATTACGAGTTCCCCAAGGATCGGACCGCGACAGAACTTCCCCCCAAGCAAATAAACACGAGACAGAGAGCAGAGCTTTGCCCGGGGCGGCAAGGCGGCTCGTGCTCGCCATCCGGGAAGGCTCTGCTGATCTGCCTAAAATCGGAATTGTAATGGAGAGAAAACAAAGGACATGGAGCGTATCATGCAATAAACCGAGCTGCTCGTGCTGAAGCACCTCAACGCCTGCAATGATGCAAATAATGCATTAAAAAAATATATATAATGTAAGGCTAATCTTCTGCATTGAAGCCATGTAAGCGTTGCATCCAACCTAGGCTATTATCTGTGCTATTCCACATGGTTTCACGACTGGTTTTTATGTTATTTTTAACACTCTTGAATAAACACCTCGACCCTACGTGTTAAACCTTGGTGTTAATTTCGCCACGCTCAGAGTACATTTTCACACTGTGAAGACGCTTATTCAGTCATTAGGCAAAATGTGATTTATGATTTTTAGTTTGACATAGGCTACTCAAATGAAAGACCAATAGTCCAAAACTGGAAAATAATTATGAAAATTAGCTACATTTGGAACACTGGGTAATTTGAAAGCGCCAAAGGTTTCTCATTGATTAACGAGTTAGTTTTGTTTGAACCGTTTTGAATGTAAAGGTGGAAAAGGTTACTTGTATCGCTAAGCGAATAGGACGCACTAATTAGCCTACATTCTTGAATGAACAACGTATCAATGGGAAATATTAAATGACTGACGCTTAGGGAGAAGCAAACATGGGCTATTGATTAAGTAGGCCTGTAACATTTTAAATAAATGCGTTTGGCGTGCTAGAGGGGTAGGCTACTTATCTAATATCGCATTAATACCGCAGACATATTTGCTTAATCAAATTTACCTTCAGAATGTTGGGGTGTTGCAACCGCTCCATCAGTGTCATTTCTTTGACAATCTTGAAAGATGCGAGTCTGTAGCAGTCTGCGGTTGAGCCATATTTCTTCACACAATTTTCCATATCATGCCCCCCGAAATCCACAGATTTTAGAGCCACCGAAAAGCTGCTGTTCACGGCAGCCTTGTACACCGCCTTGGTGTAGCCCGAGCCGAGATACTGCACATCGGTCACATTGTCTATGCTACTGCAACCCAGCATCTGTGTACCGTTAACGCTCCTTTTCATGGCAAATTCTCTCCTGGATTTCGTGTACAGGGAATCTGAAGGCGACAGTCGATGGTGAGACTCCGTATACTGGTTGCTGGTTCTGTCCGTCCCTTTATTGGGCTCCCAGTTGTTCCGCTGCTGCGCAAGGTCCATAAGCTTTCTCCTCTCCAGCGGGCGAACGGGGTTGCCCGTCCCCAACCAGGACGACTGCTGCTGGCGATAGCGGAGGACCTCGTCGTATCTCTCCTGGATCTGCAGCTGGAGTTCGAGACGCCGACGGCTGCTGGCCGAGGGCTCGCCGTTCGCCTCGGCTGCGGAGACCGAGTCACGGATTTGGAGCTTCGTGCGGTCCGAGACCCGCTGTCGCTGTTCGTGGTAGAACCGATGCACCCTGTCGCCGTGGTTCTGGTGATGGTCGAATCCCGGGATAAATAACAAATTCATCAACGTGCCCAGAAAGAACGATAGGCAGAATCCAGCCGCCACTGCGATCTTTCTCCGCTTCATCGTAATCAGTTTGATTATTAGCAAAAAAAAATAGCTTTTGTCTTCTCTTCCAGCTCCCACCAACCACCCCTGCAGCTGTGTAGGAACTCTATCGCTAGCTTACAAGGAGCTGTGTTGTGCGATCTAAATCGCCTTTTGACAGTAACACGGTATCCCGGCGCAGCGAATGATGCGGAATGTGCAGTGTTTAGGTCTTCATCTTGTAGTTATGATTGAATCAACCACGCAGGTTTAGGATCCACCCCATATATGGCTGATCATGGTGACACTTGCCTCCGCTAACGGCGAACCCCACTATGCTACTACTTGAGCCGCGATCATAAAGCGGGGCTCCGCTCGCGCAGAAAGCTCGAAACGGGAGTGACGTAATTTGACTGACTGTTTAAGATGGGCTCCGGGCTGTGGACGCTGTAGTTCTTCGACTTGGTCAACTGTGATACTGATGAGGTTACAGTGCCATTTAAAGAACTACATTTCCCGGCGTACAACGGGAAAACTCGCGTTTGCGGGCACACGAGTTAAGCTAACCAGCAGCAGTGGGGCGGTGCCTGATGTTGCTTGGGACTGGCGTTTCTTGTGCTGGTACGCGCTACAACGAATGTATTAAGAAAGAACACATTTACAGCAGCTAGATCCTTTGTCACTAAATGTAAGTGTTAATGTGCATGGTGTAGCCTGTTTGATAAGTTTAATTAGCCGGTTACTTGTTTCTTATTTATTTATTTATTTAAACCATATCTGCCTTATGTGCATGTAACCTACTTCTGTCATATTGTAGGCCTACTTTAAATACAAATATAAAATAAAGTCAGCACTTTAAAATAAGCAAATGTATTGGATTTACATGACCTCAATTTACATGAAAATATATTGTATTGCAAAGTATCTGAAGGCCTACCATAACAATGAATAGTTCTAGATTGCTGGATAAAATATCACAGATGCATTTCTTTTTATAAGACGTGAAAGCGTGAAGAGATCATTAATACAATAAAACACGTTTAGGCTTTCAATAATTGTTACACTTTCGAATTACTTTAAACCTTCAACTCATGGGCTATTTAAAATTGATAGAGCAGTCGCGACTCTTTGCAGGCTAAAGTTCTGCGAGCTTTTCTGTTTCTTGGAAAGAAAAATGTGTATAATTATGTCTCTAGGGTCGGCGAAGTAAAACTTTAAATTAAAAGCAGACATACCAAAAAATAATTAAATAATGGCGTCAGAAAGGCTTTGTTAAACTGGCCCGAGATAAGGCATTCCTCGACTGGAATCTCACGTTAGTCGCAACCCCCTCCCCGAATTAATTTCACCGTGTTTGTCTACTGTAAATACAGTGCAACACCGCCAGCAATGTCGCAGAATAAACCTCTAACTAAAATGTGTTTGCCTATTGGTGAGTTCACGTTCAGGTCATAGGCTACACAATGCGTAATTTACAGTAATTTAAAAAGAAATAAAAACGCGCGTACAGTTATTAATGTTCCCGTAATGATATATTAATTATTTCCATTTTAATAAGAGGCCAGAGCGAGCGTCATCTGGAATCATTAGCCAACAAATCACTAGGGCTGACGCGGGGAGCCTCGAATCCTGCTGGAGCTGTGAATTGTGGGGCTAAACGCCAATGACATGGCTATTCATCAAGCCCACATTACCATGCTGTTAGCAACTAATTAACAAATACAATCAACCTGGAAACTGGACAAACAAAGCCGGAACAGCGGGAGGCGGCCGCGAGGCGGCCAGGGGCGGGAGCGGAGAAGCCGCCGCGACGCTTTTATATAAGGGAGCGAGCATCAACAGTCGCTTAACAGCGATAATTAAGGCGGGGAGGAATTTGGTGAAATAAACAGTAGTGTTGGAATTGAAGTTTAGAGCAATTCAGGCGCACGCAGCCCGAAAAAGAGACCATGCAACTGTCCTGTGTTTCACGACGAAACGAGATACAATGATATTGTACGTCCGTCGTTGATGTGGGTTAGGCTATAGAAATAACACAATGCCTAGGGATAATAAGGGATTACTAACTGATTTCAAAATTAAATTTACACTCGGCAATTTAAGGCATGCTATCTATATCAGATTCTGTCATATATTTTTTTCAGAAACTATTGGAGCATTTTTTGTAAGCAATTCTATTATCATATATTTTATTTATTATAGGCTGTTATTATCACTTTAGACCCTCACTGTATTACATTATATTATTTTATATTAGTTATATTATATCAGTCTAATTGACCAGCATAACTGCCCCCTTTAAGTAGGCTACTATGCCATGCCTCATAAAATCGTTTAGCAACGTGGACTAAATTCTGTACTCAAATAATTAAAATGAGGCGATGGATTCCTTTAAACCAAATATAGTCATAGCTGGGCACTAAACACAGACTGGGCAGAGTTCTTTGCGTCCTGGCGCATTGCTATCATATCTGGAGTAAGTTCCTCTTACTTTTATATTTACTTTACGGCCTCTCAAATGCCCGTCAGTAGCATTTAAACTTTAACAGGTCCTCTGGTTTACCTAAAATTGGCTTTAGCCGATGTTTATTTTATCTAACTATTTGCATGTCTTTAAACCTTGGGTATCACGAGAGTAATGCAGCGTTAATTAACTTTTTACATAACAATGGCAAATGAGTCCGAATGGGAGCATCGTTTATTCTGCCTGCATAATAGTCATTTACTCAGTTTCCCAATCAACAAAATACTTTTGGTATAAGCGCTCGTTGGTTATTCAACACAGCCTACGCAGTTATAATTCTTCATGAATCATAAAATAGTTGACATAATTTACTTTATAGGATATCTATTTACAGCCGCGCGAAATTTCAAACCATGCTGACCAAGCGAAGCTGCCTGGATTTCTGCCGCGCACAAAATGGAGTGCGTGGGTGTTTATAGCGTTGAATCAATATAAATTAAAATATTATTTCACCCTCGTAAAACTGTCCGCGACTCGTTAGACGCTAATAGTTAGACGTGTCAGATACTGCCTGCCATCTTAATTAATGAACAAGTCCAAAGACACAACTAGACTGAGGTGGAAATACCATGAGAAGAACCGAATTTGGTAGAATAAAATTACACGTGTTCGAACATTGTGTAATCCGAAATTTTCTGGGTAATTACCACTAGAATATTTCCTAACATGCATTTAAATAGCCCTTAGAAGCTGCGGGGTCGTTTGCATCACCCTGCTTGGGGTGGACAGCTCGATGGGGGGTTTGGGGGACGCCTCGGGGGAGCAAACACACATTAATCCTTGCTAAATAAGTTAATTTTCTAGGGAATTTCGTCTGACAATGGGGTAAATATTGTGTTCTTTAAAGCACTGTGATGGAAGCCACTGGTTGCCGTTAAACGCCGTTTTACATTTGAATCCGTGGCGAGGCAGCCTCGAGGAACGGCCGAGGGATTAGCGCGCGCAGCGGCGCTGGAATGTTAGGCCTTCACTGACCCATTGTGAGAAGATTGGCGTTGCTCACGTCCTTACCGAGCTAATCTGTTAAAAACAATTTTTATTTTACGAGTATCAATTATTTTCAGATATTTAAAACAAAACCAGTTAATAATAATAATAATAATAATAATTATTATTATTATTATTTAACAATTTGTGTTTATGCAATGTCATTTTAAAGTAATTAATACATATACATATATAAATCAAGTTTGACTTCACTGTAAGCCACCCTCAGGAATGACCTTGCTAAATCAAATGTGCATTTACAAAATTATTATTGCCAGTTTATTAAGTCTTGTAACAAAAGGGTGGATGAAATGCAAAGGCTGTCTCAGCTTGGTTTTTTGAAACCATGTGACTCACTGGAGAAGCACTGCTCTCCTGTTGTTTCCTCTGCGATGGGCCACGTTTCACGAGGCCCATGTGTGGAGCAAATGTTGGAAAGGAGGCGGCGTGCAGCGAACGCTGCTGCCGTTGCTGTGTCTGGAAGCGGGCCTGAGCGCCCCGCACGCTGGGAGCATTCCCCTCTCGCTCATCTCTCCTTCTCTGGGTCTGGATCCACCCCCAGAACCGTGCAGGAACCGTGTGACATGAGCTCTTTAACTCCAGGGCATTTGAGGATTGAATTCTTCAACTGACTTACAAAACATAAAATAAAATAAAACAATAATTAAATAGAGTTCCCTGCAAAAAATAGGCCTCATTGAGGACTACAAAAGTTCAAGTTTGAAGTTGGCATGCCTTTGATCTTTCTCTGTCTTTGCTGTGTCTCAGTGTCCTGCTCTCTCTCCCTCTCTCTTCCTGACAGAAACGCAAACGTAGAATCTCCCTCTGACCCCTTGGCTATGCTGGGATGAGGTGTCTCCTGGGATGTGTTTTGCTGACATATTGCAATGATGTGATAGATGGTACCTGATAGGGAAAAAATTAAGATTGTGGAAAATAGAGAGAAAATTTGACAACTCCTTGGATCCTATCCGGGGCTGGAAACTGTTTTTTCTGGCACTAGAATTAAAGTGAGTCTTTTTTTTTGTGTTGTGATTGTCCAAAAAAAATGAAATGTTTTTGGCTGAACTTGTTGTACATCTTTATTCTGTCTTGTTTCCCAAAAGTTGCCACATTTTATATCCGTAATACATTTGGCGCTAAACATTTTAATGCTACTTCTTGACTGTATGAATTAACTCTTGTTTCCAGCTGCAACAGCCTTTGAATTTATGATATACCATATGCCCCCCCCCCCCCCATCTCCCTGTTTAAATAATATTTGAGTTCCCCTTTAGGAGTTATGACCCAGCGTTAGCTGCAGCCCCGAAATAATGCTGAGGAAAGTGAAGTCTATAGTTTATTATGATGTTGATATTGAAGAGGTGAATAGAGGGTTCCTGCCTCGAGAGGATTGGACCCCGAAGGAGAGAGTGAGGAAAGGAGCGAGGGAGGGGAAGAAGGAGAAAGAGGCAGAGGAGGGGGCGGTCACCGCCGGCCAGCTCTCTGTCACACTTTGCGAGTTTACGAGCCTCAGACTACAGTGCGAATGTGACCTTGGAGCAAGCAGGCGCTTACGGTGGGAGACTTTAGTGCTGCGTCTGGGTGCCAGGTCTAGCCGGAGAGTCTGAGCGCTTGCTTGCCGGTTAATGGCTCGGGCAGCGTTATCACGTTATCAGCCTCCTCTTAAACAAGGAGGTAATGGCTGATGCTTATCTCTGCCGGCGTAGAAGTGTGTGCTTTATAAACACGGCAGCCTTGCGGGTGCACTGCAACAGAATGAGTGTGGGCATGTGCTGATTTGTGTGGCCATTGCGCCAGAGGTCTGCACGTCTTGCATGTAGGTGGCGGGTGCCTGATTGACGTTTACATTACATTTTAAGCATTTAGCAGACGCTCTTATCCAGATCGACTTACAAGATGTGTATTAATACATGGTAGGAACAATCATTGACCAGTGTAGTCGCTATTGAGTAATGAGGTGGCCAGTGAAGCCCTCCCTCCCTGGGCGATGTTATTCATTAAGGGGAGAGGGCCGGGTACATAGGCACAGTCATTCCAGACCATGGGGTGCATCAAAACATTGGGAACTTCATCTCATCTCATCTCATCTTCAGCCGCTTATTCCTGGTCAGGGTCGCGGGGGGGCTGGAGCCTATCCCAGCATGCATTGGGGCGAGAGGCAGGAATACACCCTGGACAGGTCGCCAATCCATCGCAGCATTGGGAACTTATTTTGTATTGAATGAGTAAGATGTGTCTGTTCCTTAAGTCACTAATTGTGAGTAAGTGCTTGCCATTATCACGTAGTATAATTATATTTATAATTATAAGTATACTGTAAGGCAGCTGGATGAGGATAGTTTTCCATCAGTTCTCAGAAGAATGCCATGAAGAGTCTCTGGAGGCCAGGGGTCTGTAAGATTGGGGGTGAAATCATACGATTCTCTATAGTAACTAGATGGTCAGCTTATTTGTTCCTTCCATCCTCTCCACTTCTTTACACTTATAAAACTGCACATTATGTGCTGTATTTCACGGGTCTTTCAGGTTCAGGAATGTACTATCTCAGTGGAAAAAACGATGTGACCTACATCAGGACCTGCAGGGGCCTTGAAGTAATGTTCAACAATACACCTCTACCCACCTCAGCCTACCCTCTCTCACAGTATTGGCTGTTAACCAACAACCGACTTCATCTTTATGTCTAACAGCGGAGGAATTCCCTTGTTTCTTGCTACATACCCCACTGAGCTGCTAATCCTGGCCCAGTGCTCTCCCACCTGGACAACAGCAACACTGCTGTGGCAAGTCTATCTGCCAGCGTAACCCAACCCCTCCACATCATCCAAAGCTATGCTTTGTGCCATACTCTGCACTTCTGTATCTGGAATCTGTAAATCACCTGGATGTCAGGGGTTCAGCCAACAGAATAAACATCTGAATAAATATACACTAACAAGTCACCTGGAAGATCTCTAGTAGTCTCTCACTCAAGTGTAGGTCATGTGATTGTCTGTGGCTCATCAGCCCTGAACCTTTTTTTAAACTGATTCCTCCCATGTTCCTCTTGTGAGAGCTACGAGAGTGTGGCGACATTTTGTTTTTTCGAAGGACAAACTTCACTGATAAGTGGTCTCTAAGAGTCTGTCTCTGTTATGTTAACTGTTTAAGGCGAAGAGGCTTCCTTTGATCCCTGGAACCGTGGTACCTTCGCCAGGCTTCTAAGCGGCGGCGTGCCATTTGCGTTTTCGGTCACTGACGTCGTTGCGCGGTGGTTTCCCCGGCGTTCCACATCCCTGTGACATCAGCGACCCGTCGTTCACCGACGTTTAGCGCCCCAGTGAGAGAATGAGAGTGCCATGCCGTTCCAGTCTCCGCTGTTTACTCTGAGCGGGAGGTCAGAGGTCAAGGGGAGGCATTTCACTGCTGGCAAACAGGACATGGCCTGAGGACCTGGCTGGCCTGATTGAGTGGCCTCCATTCTCTGTCCCTGAAGCTGATGGCTGACTCCCACAGACCCTGAATGGCCAGTTCTACCATGAGTCTGGTCTCACCAAAAGCAGACATTCTACAGCAAAATTCTTTGCTAAATCAAATCGAACAGAGATAAGAACATAGAAATGTTTAATGATGAAAAAATGTCCTTTTAGCCATTCACCCCAAGGGTCTCTGCTTCTACTTCATGACCTGGAAAGCTATTCCATGCATTCTGCATTCACAACTCAGTGTGAACAAATAGTTCATGCTATCAGTGCAAATGTCACGTTGGACTAATTCCCACCTACCGTATGCCCCCTTTTTCTTCTGACAGAACTAGAATGTCTTCTGTCCCTTAATTTCCTTTTTGCTGAGCCTGAAGAGATTAAATGTCTTCAATATTTTATATAACTTGTATATGTAATACCTAGAATAAGTTTGGCTGCTATTGCTAAATACTGCTTCTGTTAAATACTACTATTGTTAATTTACAACTATTTAGACTCGATTCCAAAACAGGGCTAATTTACTCTGTAAAGAATGAATTGAACAGCCAGATTTTTGCTGCTTACCCACAAAAATGTTTTTTTTCTTGTCTGTAATCTTTAAATTAAACTTTCCTTCCCGGTTCCAGCTTTGGCGTGTGGAGTGATGATGTCAGAACATGAAGTATGTACTTCCTTCCTTCGTGGCCAACAGTTTTGCTTTTCAATTCTGGATAAGGCTGTCATCTAAATCGTTGTTTCCCAAACTGTGGGTCAGGGCCCACTGGTGGGTCGTGGGAGAGGCTGAGGTGGGCCACGAGATGACACGTGAAAATAATAACTTGCTGTGTACAATGCGCATGGCATGTGCACTGCATTAACTATAGTATGCATGTCATTGGTTTGACACGCCATTTTGAAAAAAATCCATATTTGTTTATTCGCTTATGAAGTGGGTCGTGGGCACAGAAAGTTTGGGAACCACTGCATGCAACGACTGGTTGATAATGATAAAATAATAATAAATCATATAGTTATCCAGCCAATCCTTCTTAGAAATACAGAAATATCTGGGCTCGGCTGAGCTTCCTCAACAGAAAAGCAGTGTGCGAGATCCGCGAGTGTCTTTTTGAAGCGTATCGCCGCGAGCTTCATTTCACGGTGAAGTTGACGAGAAGCAGGCCATCGCGTGTCAACAAGACCGAACAGCGTTTGCACACCAAGCATCCGAGGCCTTGCCGTGATCGCCGAGGGAACCTCATGAGCCTGAGCGCCTCAACACCAGAGGGGTCTGAACTCTGGAGAGAGGTCTGAACACGAGGAATGTTTGAGCGCCGTGGACACCTGAACGCCGGAGGAAACCGTCCGGCACGCTGCACGGATCGAAAGTCCTCTCCCACGAGCCGGAGGCAGGGTGCAGCGTGGGGCACAGATGTTTCCAATCAGCCACGTCCAATAAACACGGCCCAAAGGTCAGCCCAGGTCACTGTATCTATACGCCGTATCGTTTCATACTGGCAGTCAGGCGTATAATCAGATCCCCCACCTCCCTCCACTTTATCGGGCTTCTCAGAAAACGTCGGAGGAGAAGCTGTGATTGACGGTGATGCCGGTGGTGACGCCTGCCTCCCCCCTCCTCCACTGCCACCATCGCTGTAGATTCTTCCCTGTTAAATTAGACCTGTCGTCCCCTGCACGCGCTGCAACTTTATCTGACTGGCTGATTGCTCGCTTGTTTAATGTATCAATCATCCGCAAACCGCAAGACTCTGTCTCCCTCCACCCCTCCTTCCCATGCTTCCTCCTTCCTCTCTCTCTCTCTCTCCCTTCTTCCCTCCTCTCAATTCTTCCCTCTGCTTTCTCTCCCCATTGCTTCACACCCTTTCTCCCTCCCTCCCTCCCTTCCTCCCTCCCATCCCATTGCTCCCTCTCTCTTCTCTCTTCCATCCCTGATTTTTCTTATTTTACTTGGCAGTAAAACTGCACACAATCGGATATGTCCCCCACACCTAAGGGTGATTTTATCTGGGTTAAAAAATAAATAGTTACTGAATGAAATAAAGAGTTTTGGACAGCAACACCCTTTTCCAAATTGGACAAAAATGCTGATGTGTTTTGGAGGTATACTCCTTTGTGCATATTTGGTTCAGTTATATCCTTCCTTGGATATGCACCCCCTGGTTGTGAGATGTCATTTTTACCCAGTGATGCATGGACAGCTCCACTATGATTAAATACATTCATATAGTCGCACCATGTGTGTATATTGTGTAGGCCTCAATCTCAGCTTGCGTGATAGTTGCAAAGACAATCTGGTGTTCGTTCTTGCATGCTTGGCCTACAGCACTGTGTGTGACACTGACATTGGTGAATAAATCAAATGTAATATTTTATTGTTTATTATTTTATCATTCAAGGTAGAGTTGCCAGAGAGCAAAGAAAATATGTAAAAAGGTTGCAATGATGTGATTCTAGATAAAACATCACAGGTATCTTGATCTAACCAAAGATGACGCAGAACAGACAATTTGATGAACAGATATTATGATATGATTTTCTATCGATCATAGAAGCAGGAAGATATCGGTTAAGTGAACAAAATGAGAAAGAATGATGAAATAATAATTATAGCAACACAATAAATGAGAGCATTTTAATTTTAATTTCAAGTACTAATTTAGTACCTATTTAGAACCTATTAATTTAATTACTGCCATGAACACAAAACAAGCAAGCTTGTTTGCAACAAAATCATACAATGAAACAAGAATGATAGGAGATACGTGTTTAAAAAAATAATTCACATGTCAGTGCAACCCTAAACTAATTACAGCATGGCATCTAATTAGCACCCACACCCACAAGATCATCATTAATTCAAGATATCAATATGAGCTTAAGAAGGTAGCTCTGAGTGGCTCAGTAGGTAGAGCATGGCGTTGACAATGCTTAGGCTGTGGGTTAAATTCCCACTGGGACCACATATACTGAAAAATGTATGAATTCATTACTGTAAGTCGCTTTGGATAAAAAAAAAGCATCTGCTAAATGGCATATTTAAAAAAAGAAAGCCCTGTATGATCTTGTTTTCCCAAACAGACCCTGCTTTCACTGGAAGCGAGCATGCCAGATGGAATCGGGAGGGAAAAATCCCTCAGGACTAATACACTTTTGATGGAGCCCAATGTCTGTGCGTCTGTAACATGTGTCTGTGTTGGTGTCAAGACGCTTGTGCGCGCTGCTTCAAAATTCATGGCACGCAACCTGCACGTGTTCTCTGTAATCAACATGATTATTTCCTCTCATACAAATATCAGGACATTGTTTTAACGTGAAACGCTTCTTGTCCAATGTCTTCCATTGTGTGTGGGGGGTGAGGGGTGGTGTATTTAGTCAGTCATACCTCAGTGTGTTGCAGTTTACGGGAGCGTGTTCAAAGCCTCGTAAACAGCATGGCCGCGCTCGTGAATCTGCTGCTCTCACCGCCATGTCCGCACCGGTCACAGTCACGCACCCGCCATCTCTGGAGTGAGATCAGCATGTTGCATCGCTTCTGTTTGAGGCATCGCGACCATCATGCAGTCACTATATTCCGACGTGAGAATGATCCACGGAGGAGGGAGGGAGGGAGGGAGGGTGAGAGAGGGGGGCTAGCCAGTCAGAGCTAATCTCTTGTCCTGTCACTGTTTACGAGGGTGAATGAGCAGGAGGGGGAGTTTAGGGTAAGGAGAGGGGTAAACAAGGGTTTGGCTGCGAGTAAGGAGAAGAATACACAGATGCTCGGCGGTAAAAGGGTAAGCAGATAAGTCAACGGGAGCCGGGCTGTTGTGGGTCCGGCCGAAGAGCACACAGGGGCTGGTGTGAGCGGAGGAGGAGGGGAACAATGTCATGGCAGGAGTTAAGCGCGGGGGTAAACAGTTGAAGACCACAGGCCTCAGCAGGAGCAGCTCCCCCCGGCCTCCGGGCCCGGAAAAGTAATTAAACTGGGAGAAACCCCATCCCGGCGACGAGAGACGTACGTGTCTGCACTTAGCGCCATCAGACAGAGCGGCCGCTGGGCCGTGTCGGGAGCGCGATGGCAATCGGGTTCCCCCGTCGCTCACGGGGGGGAGAGGAGGGGGGGGGAACCCGATCTGGCGAGGTGCTCTGAGCCGGGACCGCTGGAGCGGGCGTCTGGAGCGGGTCGCAGCACAATGGGGTGCCTCAAACACGGAGAGAGCGGGCCGTTCCACCTGAAGGGACAAAGAGAGAGGAGCGTATTGTCAAAGGCAAAGGTATAGACGGAGAGTGAGAGAGAGAGAGAGGGGGGTGGGGGGGGCACAGGTACTGGAGGGGCGGTCTCGAGAAGGAGGAGTTGAGAGACGGGGTGCAGCTATAGGGGGTGAGAGAGGGAACACAGGGAGACAGAGGGAAAGAAGGGGGAAATGGAGGGCGCAGGTGCAAAGAAATGCGCAAGGAGAAGGAACCTTCAGCTAGCTGGGCCTGAGGTCTCTCTCTGGACGGGATGGGTAACGTAGCAGATTGAGAGGGGGGAGAGGGACCCCTCGTCCCGGAGCAGGCGGACAGAGGGAGTCTCTGTGTTTGGGAGGTCAGCTGGAGCACACAGGTGCAGAGTAAGGGGGGGGGGGGTTGGTCGGTGGGGGTGGAGTGGGGGATGGGGTGGATCACGGCTCTAGCACTCCTTTCTCCTCTGCGCTGCCCTCTGTCTGGGGCTTGTCTGCTTATTTGAAACCTGATTAAAATTTCACTGTGAAAACAGAACGTTATTAGAGCAGCACACTCGTCACAAGCGAGTCCATATCACTGTGATGGAATTTCCCCTGACCTTCGACCTTCGACCTCTGACCTCGCTCGCTCGCTCGCTGCCCAGTCAGAGTGGGTTTTTGTGCCTGGGTGAGAGGCTGGCAGATTACACAAATATATTTTATATAACATTCTTAGAGAAGAGGCCTTGGGAAAGTGTTCCACTGTAATAAGGCGTCTCTGCTTGGAGTCTGAATATTGAGTGCACACATATATGTGATGAGGTTGCTAAGCGTTGACATGTTTTAACCAATCAAATATGTAGCTGGAGAGATACACCTCCTGTATACAGACTTTAAAGATACAGTAGGCTCCGTTTTTCATACCCTTGATAAAGATGAACAAAAGAGATTGTATAAAATAAACTATATAAGTAATGAGGTATATTTTACGCTCAAATTATATTCTTTAATAATAATGCATTGGCACGAACCACGGTTCAGAAATTTGACATTTTTCCCCAGAAAAATCAAGAATCAAAAGTATTCACACCCCTATTATCAGTACTCTGTGCTTCCTCCCTTGGCATTATGACAGCAAGTAGTCACCTTCTGTAGTGTCATACAAGGTTATGGAACTTCTTGGGGGGATCCTCAACCATTCCTCCATGCAGAATTGTTCTAGTTCCTTCAGATTCTTGGGTTGATGTTTGTGGACTACTTTTTTTAGTTCAAACCACAAATGTTCAATTGGATTCAGGTCTGGAGACTGAGATGGCCACGTCAGGACATTGATCTTGTGCTCTGTCAATCATTTCTTAGTTGGTTTGGATGTAGGTTTGGGATTGTTGTCTTACTGGAAGGTCCATCTGCGGCCAAGGTGTAGCTTCCTGGCAGAGGGAACAAGGTTTTTGGACAAAATGTCTTGGTACATGCTGGAGATCATGGTTCCATCTATTTTAATAAGGCCCCCAGGGCCTGTGGATGCAAAACAACCCCAAAGCATTAAAGTAATGTAATGTTGAATGTGCTTTTCAACATTACTTGCATTCTTTGGACGCCAAACATAATGCTGATGTGCATGTCCAAAAAGCTTGATTCGGCCACAAGACCCGGTTCCAATTGTAGTTCAGATGTAGTTTGACGAATTCAAGACGCCTTTTTCTGTGAATTCAGGCTTCTGTGAAAGAGGCTTCCTTCTTGCAACTCTGCCATAAGGCCATTGTCATGTAGGCGTCGTCGAATGGTAGCTTTAGGTACCTTGTAACCCCAAGATGCCAGGTTGATTTGGAGATCTGATTTGAACTGTGCCCCTTGGACTTCTTTTTGCCTCTCGAACCATCCGTCCCTCTACACGTGGGGGCAAGATAGACTTGTGTCCTCTACCTGGCAGGTTAGCCACTGTTCCAGTGGCCTTAAACTTCCTAATAATTGACACAACAGTGGAAAGTGGTATCTTTTAACTTTTTAGTGATTTTTTTATAGCCATTTCCTGATCTGTAGAGGTCAGTAACCTTTTGTCTGAACCTCCCTGATCTGATTTCAGCGAGTTCTTTGCCTTTCACCATGATGATGGCTGACCACAATATTTCAAACATGTGTTCCCTCCTTTTTATACCCAAGGGAAACAGAAAACCATTGTAGGCCACTGTATAGTTCCATAACCTTCCAATGAACTTCAAATACATTTATGAAGATTTATTTTTGTTGGATTCCATTTAAAAGAATAGTTAGGGGTATGAATAATTGTGATCCAGATGTTTTCTGGAAAAAAAATATTACGTAATAAAACAAAATATGTTTTTCTGAACAACTGTATTAGTAATGTAGGTTTGGAATTTTTTTAATTTTGGAGCATAAAATATACCTCATTATTATATACTAAATTTGTTTATTTTATATGATCTCTTTTGTTCATCTTTATCAAGTGTGTGAATAAAAATGGGACCTACTGTAGCTGTAGTTTACTGTTCTTCACAGCAGCAGAAGCAAGAAAAGATCTATTGTATTTTTATTACTCTTGACTCTAACCCTTCAGGGATTTTGTACAAAAACCTGACCTTTACTTTTGCATTAAAGATCATAGACTGAATCTTAGACCGTTCTATCACTGGAAATGTCGAAAATAAAGAGAGAGTGAAAGAGAGTGCTCTGTCTAGTGTGTGGGGGGGACAGATGAAAATAGAGGGATAAAAGGAAAAGGGCAGGTGATGAGAAAGAGAAGGGCATTAAGAGAAAGAGGAGCGATGGAGTAAAGAAGAGAGGCAAGGAGAAAAATCGATGGAGGGAGCAAGAAAGGATGGCAGGGAGAGAGGGGAAAGTGCGGCAGTAAAGTGTAATGGTCAGGGAACTAAACTTGTAACTCAGAGGTTGCTAGTTCGATTCCCAGGTAGAGCACTGCCATTGTACCCTTGAGCAAGGGTACTTAACCTGAATTGCTTCAGTAAAATGTCCAGCTGTATAAATGGATTGTATGTAAAGAAATGTAAACTGTGTAAGTCGCTCTGGATAAGAGTGTCTGCTAAATGCCTCAAATGTAGTGGAAATGTAATGGAAAGAATGGAGGGAGATAGAAAGAGAGAGGGACGAATGGAAGTAGAGAGAGAGAGAGAGAGAGAGAGAGAGAGAGAGAGTCCGAGCGTGCTGTGTGAATTTCGGCGGAGGGACAGAGATGAATGATCACAGCTGAAGCTCCAGAGGGGTGCGAGAGAGAGCCGGCTGCTCACTGTCACCCACGCCCAGGCCACGGGGGAGTGAAATTACACGCCCTGTCTGAGCGCAGCACCTCAGCCCGCGGGGCCGGCGTGATGGATGGCCACGCCCTGCGGGGAGGTTCGCCCGCCCGGGGGGCAGCAGCGCTGGCCGAAAACACACACACACACACGCACTCCCCAGCGCGGGACTTCACACGCTCCGTCACGAGACGGCGAGGAGCTGCAGAGGCCCCGATTAGGGAGAGGGCCCCACGTGATGCGTTGATTAGTCGTTTTGAGCGCTGACCACCCACCGCCCTGACCGTCCCTGGTCCTCCTGGGGGGGCCGGAGGCCCCAGGAACGCATTGCGGGGGAAACGCGCGCGGCTCTCAGTCAGAACCGCTCCTCGATCCCGACTCATCCCGGATCAGTGCTGGTCATGCTCAGTTTGCGATGTGATTGGTGATGTGGGATCAGGGGGGAGGGGTGGGGGAGGGAGGAGGGGGGCACATTCATATCAAGCTACGTCATTCCATCAAACTAAATTTTGCATTAGGCAGCTTATACATTTGGGCGTTCATCTGTCCTGTACAGATATGTATTCATCCGAATTGGTTTCATCTGCCTCTGGACTTTATGTTTTTTTATTTTATTTTTGGCTTTGCGTTATTGAAAGCATGTCTGAATTCTCCTCATAGGTCAGATAGAATACATTTGTTCACAGGGATTCCTTATATATAGGCCCAATCAAGAGCTGCTGTGACAAATTACGGTCCAGTTCTCTCCCCATCTCCCTTAACTCAAAGCGAAAGCTGTTACGTTGAGCCGACAGGAAGTCCAGTTCAGGCGCTTCATCTTTGATCAGTTGCTATTGAGGTTTCTCCACATAAAAAGCTTCTCGTTCACCTTGGAGGAATTACATGATTCTCCCTGCCTGTGTTCTGGATTAAGAGTCTGATTGCTTGTTCACTTCTCCTTAGCTCTGTCCCAGGATGTAATGTTACATGAAGTATCTCTGTGAGAGTTTGGGCAATGACTTTGAAATCCCTGCGATTTGTTTGAGTGACCTGCTGAGAGTCTGTGTGCCAGGGAAAATGGTCATAATCAGTGTGTGTGTGTGTGTGTGTGTGTGTGTGTACATGTGTGCATTTTGAGTGTGAATGTGTGTGTGTGTGTGTGTGTGTGTGTGTGTGAGCGTGTAGATGTGTGCATTCTGTGTGTGAATGTGTGTGTGTTCATGTTTGCACTTCACTGCATCTGTGTGCAGGTGTGTACATGTGTGTGTGAGGCCTCTCTTTGTACGCGTTTGTGTGTCCATGTCCAGAAGTTTGGAATGCCTCACGCTGGCAAATGAAAGCTCTCCTGGTTTACGGCCAATCTAGTGGATGATGCCCTCGTCCTGCAACTGCGGAGAGAATGAGTGTGTCAGTGTTGTGGTCTCTCAGAGAATGGTTTGGCTGCTGTCTCGAGAACAATTCGGTTGGTCTTTGCGAGTAGTGTGGTGGTCTCTCGGGGCATATATGTGGTTGTCTTTTGGCAAACAGTGTCACGGTCTCGGCAGGACTTGTGTGGCTGTCGGAAACTGTGACGGGCACCGGCGGTGGGGTGGAAGCCTCACGGGGGCTGTTGCGGCAGGCTTGTGGCAGCCACGATCGAGCTCAGTTCAGCTTTCGCTTTCTGTGCTTTCTCCAACTCTCCAATGTATTGCCAGACAGTTGCAAATCATCAGACGTTAGACGTAGGCCTGTTCTTTACTGAGCTAGAAACTACAGTGGTCCACTGAATGATCAAGTCAAGTTAAGTCAAGTATCTTTATTGCCACACCAAACGTGAAATTGTTAGGAATTTGTTTTGGTGAAGCTCAAATAGACAACAATGTGCAGCACCTTCCAAAATTAGCATAATGAGCTATTGTATGCTTAAAAAAAGAGAAGATTATATTATTAATTCATTATTTAACCCATTTATTCCTGGTCAGGGTATGCTGGAGCCTATCCCAGCATACATTGGACAAGAGGCAGGAATACATCCTGGACAGGTTGCCAATCCATCACAGGGCACATACACCATTCACTCACACTCAAGGGCAATTTAGATTCTCCAACTAGCCAAACGTGCATGTCTTTGGACTGTGGGAGGAAACCTCAGGACCTGGGGAGAGCATGCAAACTCCACACAGAATAGCCTGGATTATTTCTTGCTCTGCGCCGACAGTGCTATCCACTGCACCACCGTGCCGCACAGATTATATTATTTTATACTAATACAATTGCTGAGGGAAAAAGATTTTGTTTAACAATTCATATTTCTTTATCCTGAAAAGTTACGTGTCACAATTATTCACACCCCTGTTTTCAGTACTTTGTGCACCCTCCCCTCCCAAGGATAACACAGAGCATGTGAACGCAGCATATATCTCAAGAAGATAAAAATACACTGTCTGACATTCTAAATTGTGTGCTAACAAAAATATACATATTTCCATTCAGTTGCTATAGACCTAATATACACCTTCTCAAAATGTCGGTTTGACGGAAGCCCGGAAATGACTAAACCTGCCCCTGGGCCCTTTGCCTCCCTCACTGTGTGGGGACAAGATGCATTTCCTCTACCAGGCAGGGTTACAACAGTTCCCCTGGTTTTGAATTTCTTAATTATTTACCTAATAATCAAGACTGCTATCTTTAGTTTTTTATTTATTTGTTTGTAACCATCTCCTGACTTGTGAAGGTCAATGACCTTTTGTCTTGTATGTGTTACCTCATTTTTATACCCGAGTAAAACAGGAAGCCATGGGAGGCCACAATAAAGTTTCCTAAGATTGAGGTGAAAATAAAAAAGTAGCATGTTAATGCAGATTTATTTTTATTATATTTATATGTATTATTTACATATATAAAATAATTATTGTAAAATAATTATTAAAATATAATTATTGGGGTGTGAATAATTGTGGCACATCTTTTGGGGATAAAAAAATATAACTTGTTAAACAAAATATTTTGGCGTGGTTAAGTTTATGGTGTGGTACACCAGCAGTACCGGTAAGAAAAAATATATGGCGCCGCCCCTGGCTATAGAGACATGGGGAATGTTGGTGTACGTATGACCAAAACTTGGAAATGAAATTAAAACGCATCCCACTCAGGGCTTCTGGGTGGCTCGTCCTGTTCAAACAGTAGGTTTCAGTGCAGTGACGTGCCCCATGGTCTGATATCAAATTCTGATCACGCCTGTGCCAAATACCATGGCTGGAAGCCTGGCAGGGTGGCCCACAGTTGGTGGTAGAGTTGTTCAAGTAGCGAAGGCTTTTGGATGGCGGGATTGTCCTCATCTCATAACACAAAGAGCAACTCCCCTGATCAATGAAACACCCGTAGCGCACTCCTCCGACACAATGACTATACACCTCAGCCCGTGAACTGCAGAAAGAGGCAGACGCCAGGGAGGAGAAAACTCTCTACTGCGCCCTGCACAATCAACTGGGGGACACTGCAGAGATGTCTGAGACAGGCCTGCGAATATGACTGGGTATTTCAAAATGTGAAAAAAATAAGAAAAATAAATTGGGATCAGAGGGAGAAAAAAAACGCATCGCACATCTCCTCGGTTCTGCAGACTCGGTCTGGAGGGGTCGTTTTTCACGTCATGTTTTCTTTACAACTCTATCCGTCATTCCGCCGAGTCGGAGAGGCTGGCTTTTCCCTCCGTGCCCCTCTGGGGCGCTGGAATGGCGGGGTACCCCTCGGAGGTTTGGGGGGAAGGAGGAAGTTTGGGAGAGTTCTTTCAGCGGCCGGACACATGTGGCGGGGCCTGAGAGCTCAGAGGAAACTAAACAAACAGGTTGTCAAGCGTCGTCCCGCCGTGAAATATGGTCTTGTGGCGTTTTTTGAATTGGGTTTGTAATCTTTCACAATAGGGGGAGGTGGAGGTCAGCTCTGCCAGGTCAGAAGGCAAGACGGAGGGGGATAGGACTGGCACTGACACGACACTGAATGTTTTTGATCAATCTATTTGTTGTGGAAGACTGAGATAAGAGCACAGGACTAAGGGAAGAGTATGTATATTGTCACTGTTTGAGGGACATACTGGTGTTAGACTGCAAGTGTTAGCGGGGCGTACAGCGTTAGACTGAAGGAGTGAGAAGAGAGTATGGTTACTGTTAACTGTAGGAGTTTGAGGGGCATGTAGTCTTAGGCTGAATGAGTTTGAGGGGCGGTTACTGTTAACTGTAGGAGTTTGAGGGGCATGTAGTCTTAGGCTGAATGAGTTTGAGGGGCGTACAGCGTTAGACTGAAGGAGTGAGAGTAACCATACTCTCTGGTTACTATTAACTGTAGGAGTTTGAGGGGCATGTAGTCTTAGGCTGAATGAGTTTGAGGGGCGTACCACGTTCGACTGTAGGAGTGAGGAGGCGCAGCTCCCAAATTACAGGCTAATGGAGATATTCTGGTCTGCTGTATGATTCACCTCTGCTGGTATAAAAGCTGGTAAAAGCCTTAGAGTGTGACGCCATGCCGACTGTGTTGTTGCGTTTGCTTGCTCCCCGGAAACTCTTTTTTTTGCGAGTTTGAATTCTCTGGAGTCTGGAGTTGTGCTCATTTGGGTGCCCGGAGAACAGGAAAAGTGGAGGTCCAAAAGAAGAAAATTGATTGAATACAAATCTCGTTCTCAACGATATTGAGGAAGAAAGAAAGTGCACAATGTAAATGATTTTTGTTTGTTGCTGTCATACTAGCAGACAAAGTAATTTGCATCGAAGGTTACAGAAACATATTTTTATTGAAAAAGCAAACATTTTTGACCATTTAGTCATGAAAACCTAGACATTTGTTTTTCCAGAAGGTCACGAATCAAGGTCGAAGTTCACCATGTCGGTAACTTGGTGTAGTGACTCATTTACGACCTTCCCACTGGTAATTACGACTGGGAGGCTCACTTGTATGGTTTCTGAGTGTCGGAAACTCGTATTTACGATAATTCCGAGAGCATGTGAACGCAGCATATATCTCAAGATGAACATAAATTGTGCGATAACAAAAATATACATATGGTCCGTCATATGATTCACCTCTGTTTGTATGAAAAGCCGTGTTTGACTCCAACAATTTGTCATTATTCAACCATTCATAAGTTATTTACATAACGTAACCATTTAAAACATTTATAACTGGGCTTGCTTTTTTCCATTTAATTTCCCCAGAGCAGTACTGTAAATACTGATTAGCAGAGTTGTTTGGCCTCAATGCGTCTTCTCAATACCGATTCTGCTGCACTCCATGAACCCCACGAAGTGATTAATTGCAGCTTTATGGCAATTGATTTACTTGAAATAAAATTGTTTGTCAAAGGAGCTCGGGGATTCAACGGTCACATGAATATACATGAGAAGAAGCTGGAATCTGAGATTGAGTGCCCCCAGTAGATTTCAGTTAAACCCAGAGCTTTGAACACCAGCGTTGTCTCAGTGCTCTGAGTGTGAGTGTGGCACCGTCTCACGCTCCGGCAGGTGGGACGCGCGGCGTGTGGAGAAGAGGTCCCTGGAAAAGGGCCTATCGCGCGGCATTCCCAGAGCAGCGGGCCGGAACGGGAACATTCCTCGGGTGCTCGGAGGAACGGCGCCCTCGCTGTGTAAACACCTGGTGGTAATTTACTGCCTTAACGGCTCTCCTCCTCGCGGCCCCGCTCCCGTTTCTCACCTCCGTGGCGTCCCGTTCTGTCGCCTCATTCCCGAGGTGGGCTGGGGGCCACTCGTCAAAGTGTCACCCTGGCGATTGCCCCCCAGTCCCCACAGTGTGGGAGACCGTGCCAGCCTGGACTTGATATATGCCGTTTACCTAAGAGGCGGCCCCTCTGGAACTTGGGAGAACAGTTGAAGTGTAGTTGGAACACACACATGCACACCAATTCTCTTTCTCTCTCTCTCTCACACACACACACACACACACACACACACATTTGCACGTGCGCACTCACACACACACACTTCATCATGTTTATTAGCACTGCAAACACTTCAGCTTTGACGGGCAAACAGACAAGACAGCTTTAAGCAAACAGACATCAATCTGCTTCACTGAATTGCTGGGCCGA
>JAINUG010000002.1:12488959-12506459 GCA_029706075.1 Aldrovandia affinis | reverse complement strand
GTAACGAACCCGTCGACCCCCCGACCTCTAACCCCCACATTGCTGGGCTAACCCCACCAGGGCTGCATGAGCACAAGTTCCTTATTTGACAAAAAAAGCAACTCATGTCCAAATGCAATGCCACACAACAAAACACGCAAATCCTGATTCAGCCAATTAATGTGGAAGAATTCATTATTTTTGTCTTAACTAATAAATTCTATTAATTATTTTAAACAGTTCACAATAATTATATATATATATAATTGTTCACAGTAACCCATATGATCTGCATATTCTACGGGAACATCTCACTTTCCTTCTAGTGGAGTGAAGTGCAGTGGGCTGCTACTTTCTGGTTGACCCATAGACAAACAGCACAGCTGCAAGCTCACCCCTGTAATCAGCTCTGATAATTAGCAAAGATAATGACAACTACAGTAGGGATAATTACCATGAGTGAAACTGTATACCTGGTGTCGTGGTGAGCAGCGCCAAGGGGAGGCTTTAAGTGTTCTGCTCTTAATGGTTTGCTGCCCAGACCACAAGCATCTCTCCGATACGTAGACCACAGGGCATCTGGCTGCCTTCACAACCCTGTCCAGTGTGCAGGGTTCCAACTCCCACACCACTGAGCACACTGGACCATGAGTAGGCCCTAAACTATGACCCACTATGCTTGGACTGCCTTCTTCTTAATTTCCCTTTGTATTAAATTCAGCAACGGCAAAATGCACTGACACATTAGTAACAATAAAGCAATATACCATAGAGAAGGAGGGACATATTTCACTGAGCTATTCAAAAGGTTGTGAGTGCCTGTTTTGACCTGGCTCTTCCCAGCAGCCTCCTCTCTTCATTTCCCTAGCTCCACCCAGTTGGGGGCGTGGCTCCAGATTGACTTATGCCAGGTTGGGCTGTCAGATAGCACAACAGCTTCAGCTTGTAGGTTATTTCTTTGCTTGCAGTTGTGCTTGAACATTAAACAAAACTAATAAATTATTATTATAAAATGTTATAACCACTTCACTGAATGGCCCAGTTCCCAACATGCAGTTACACAGCCGTGAATTAATCAATTTTCTAGGTCTAGTACCATTCTTCTAGCTTTGTTATATACACTTACTTGCAAGTCACTCTGAATGTAAGTGTAATACAGTGCCTTGGCTCTTGAGTCACAGTTATGATTCATGTAAATCTCTCGGCCTGGTCGAGGGTCGGAGAGAGAGACTGGATCAGTGCTGCGCTTAACTGGCTTTTGAAAGACAACAGGCCGTGATTGGATTACACCTGTCGGGAGGTTAAGCAAAGAAGCCGAGCACTTCCCGCTGCCCCCTGAATGTGGGGCTCTGCCCCGCGGCTGTTTTTCTCTCCGTCGCGAGGTCAGCAGCACTGCTGATGTTTGATTCTGGGCTGTTTTCACTCAGCGGCACGGTAAGCGAGCTAATGTTTGATTCCACGGCTGGAATTTTGGGACGAGAGGGGAGCGAAGAGGCCTCCAGTGGAGCAGCTTTCGCCTCTTCCTTTCAGATCCCTGCTCCAATGCTTCTTCACATCACGGCTATACTCCTATTCTTTCTTTTTTAAAGATTTTGTTTTTAATTTCCCCCAATTTAGAAGCCAATTATACCCTCTTTTTTCATGTCAACTATCCCCCCTTGTTTTGTGAGCTCACTGCCATAGTCCTGAGACCGGCAGTGACAAAGGCAATGTACCGCTTCCTCGGAGCCGGAACTTGCCAAGCTGTCAACTGTAACTCTGATACACATAGAACCACTCTTGTACACAGCGAGCTCATATCGGCTTCCCTCCCTGGGGCGAACAGCCAAAACTGGTGCGGCCGATGGAATCGAACCTGGGTTTCAGTGGGCAACATGCATTGCAGTCGGACGATCTTACCGTTACACCACCCGGGAGGCCTCACTCTATATTCTATACCAGTAGAATAATGCCTTCCTTCCGGCATAGGAGAACACACTTATAACTGGTGTCTTTTAACTTGTAATGGGCATGCGTGCCATAACTGCCTCAGCTAATTTCAGAAATAGTAGAACTGCTTAAATCCCAACACTGAAGGGTATAACTTGAGCCACATTCACAAAAAAAACCCTCTTAGCTCTTAAACATGTCCAAGTAAAACTTAGTGCAGCCAGTCCCTAAAACATCCACATGGTGCCCCGTTCTGTCCAGTGAGCTGTCTTCCTGGATCCCGAGGAACAGTCCCCAAATCCCCCACCATTCAATCTTAGCATCTTCGCTCGCAAAGCCCGCTGGTCAGAGAGCACTCTTTTGGATCGGCTTCCATGCGCAGGTAATCCCAAAATCCAGCCTTCCCTGGAAATGGATGGAGGAGTCGTCGGGGTGATGTGGTATTTTCGAAATGGCACCCCCTCCCACCCCCACACCCACCCCCACACACCCCTTTGGTCTGTGCAACGCTCCTCTGAAACATCTGTGAATCTCATCTGGATTTCTTATGGTTTTTTTCTTCTTTTTTTCTTTCCTTTCTTGCGGTTTCTGTAACCTCCAAGCTTTCTAGCATCCCAGCCAAGGTTACAAATGAGTCTCATCAGAGGTATTTAGCCTTGGTTTATGGTTTTGTTTGTAATGAATATTTTCAACGCTGAGTATTGCTTTCGGCGCAAGACTACGTGATGGAAACATGGTGTTCCTCGGTAGACATGAATGGTCAGGCATAGATTAGAGCCAATGACTCCCTTTTTACTGAAACAGGGTTAGTGAGTTGGTCACTGACATCTGTTTGTGTTCGGATTCAGCCAGTAATCTGGTCACTCCCATTTCACTGTGTCAGAGTGTGGTCAATGAACCGGCCATATCTATCCTACCTTATCACAGTTTGTGTTTTACTGTTGGTCACTCCCTCCTGACTGTTGTAGGGTTTAGTCCATGAGCTGGTCGCTCCCAACTTACCGTGTCAGCTCGGTCAATTAACTGCTCATGTCCTGTCTTACCGTGGTTTGGTGTGTGTACTGGTCAATGGTCTCTCTCTGTGCCAGGCTCAGGTCGATGGCCATCACAAATCCAATCACAGGTCCAATCATGTTCCTTCCCTGGGTTTGTATCTTATCAAGGAGTGTCCTCGTGGGATATACTAACGGGCACTTTGAGGGCTAGTGTGGTCCACGCCATCTTCCATAATCCGCAATGTGAACATCACCCCCCCCTCCCCCCCCTCCCTCCGGTTGGGAATACCAGTGTTGGGAATATGAGTGTGCAAGGGGACACACAGCAGATGCGGGTGGGGGGGGGGGGGATGTATTTCCACACTCCTGGGAAAACTAGGTAATGAAATGCGATCTCATTCTTCCAGGACCCGGGTGGTCCACCAGACCTGTCTGCTACAGGGGTTAGGGACTTAGAGTGTGTGTGTGTGTGTGTGTGTGTGTGTGTGTGTGAGGGGAGAGTGTGGTGTGACAGAGGGATGAGCGTGTGTGATCTACTCGCAAGGTCTTGCCACATGTCATCCTTGCCAGTGTACAGGTATTAGCAACGCAGAGCAAGAGGGCTGAACACCTGCCATCTTAGTGAGGTACGCAGTGGCACTGCGGTGGGGGGTCACTTCAGATCAATACTGAGGCATATTTAGAACCCCTGTTCTCACATTACACTGTAATGTGACCTGAGAGTGTGGGCCCTTGACCAGCTCAGCTTGTTTTCCACTTTTAAAAAGCATATTTTATGTTGGCTTCTGGTGGCCCTGAATATGTCAAAAATTCACGTGGAATATCTTTGCTATCGTGCAGCCACAGTCTTCCTAGGACACACAGACATGTTGATTTCACATGAATTTATCCATTTCTTGTCAACCCACTCTCTGCTGCGTGCTTTTCTGTGTGTCTATGTGAGTGTGTGTGTGTGTGTGTGTGTGTGTGCACTCCTCAGTGCTCGGCCCACCATCCTGCTGGGACCAGGCTCTGAAGGAGTTTAATTACAGCTATTAAAGCTCAAGGCATTAGCAAATGCCACACCGCTTTATAGCTTCATAAACACTTTATTTTGTGGTATCCACCTGCGGTTAGAAGCCGCAGAGAGGAGATTCCAGTGTCAGGGCTGACGACCCGGGAGAGGGAGTACCCTGCGCTCCTGTCCCCTCTCCACCCTGCTGCTGCTCCGACCCCAACACTTGACTTGGCCGCTGACCTCTGACCCCAGGTCAGCTGATCTGCTTGTCTCAGACTGCGAGGAGTCTGTCGCCGCGGGTGACGGACAGGCGTCACTTTAATCTCTTGCCTCCAGGGCTCGAGGGAGAGGGAGGAGATGTATTTGGCAGGGGGTGTATACGGGCCAACCCGAGAGAGGAAGGGGGGTGGCCACAGGGGTCATGGTCCACCCCAATCTTCCTAATTTCTAAACAGTCAGAGGCCTCTTCCTCTCAGTTGGTCTGGCCTGTTGGGCAGAGGGCCTTGTAGCTAGAAAATGTGCTGTGTGTGCAGGCAGCAGATTTCTGTGCAATTTGGAAGTGTGTGTGTCTGTGTGTGTGTGGCCCTGTCCTCATCGTGCCCTTTCCTGCTGGACTGGACTCCATCTGGCTCCAGCACCAGCTCTGAATGCCAGTACAAAGCTTTATAGACTGCTAGAACAGTTTGTTGAGTTTCATTAAGCGGCTTGGCTGCTAGGGGGTGTGCGCTATACCTTGTTTCCATTAGCCTCGCCCCGGCTGCACAGACACTGTGCAAAGACAGCAGTTTGTGCTCTAAAGTGTCCGTCTGCACTTCACTTGTCTCAATCTGAGCTGCCAGCTGACCCAGGAAATGTTCCTGCCTTTAGGGGTTAAGCGCCCTGCATGTTACCCCAACGTCATTGTATATACGTCCCCGGCGTCACACAGCACACAACACAGACATCACTGGCTGTCAGACAGCTGCAGTGATGAAGGACGATGTCATTTAGCTGTTTGTATTTTCAAACTGTGGATTATAGCACTGATGACAGAAGCATGACTGATAATTGAAAAAATTTCCCCTCTTTTATTTTCTGTACCCCAATCACAGCCCCCCTATTATGTAGGCCACTAAAATATAAAAAAGGTTTGTTTTGAAAGTCCACTTTTGGTGACTGCCAATTTCTGAACAAGCCTTCCTGAACAAGCATTGCAATACATTCATCGCAATGTAAGATTTTTTGTTATTTCACATGCTAAAATTGGCTTGCTTGATGACTATTAAAAACTAGGTAGCTAGCTTGTCAATAGGTTAAGCTTGCTTTTGTAACGTGCTTAAAACCTTGAGAAGTATAAGGTCACTTTGAATCAGACTCTGAAGTGTTCGGTGTTCAATGCTTGTGATGCTTTTACAATTGAGAAGCACACTTTGTATTGTGCGATATTGACCAGTGAATAAAACTGAATTGATACACTATTAACCTCACAAAAAAACGCATGTGATTTAAAAGCCAGAAAGCTAGAAAGGACCGAATGTAAAAATGGGGTTCATGTGGCTCAACATTCAGCTTTGCCACTGAAAGAAAGTTCTGTGGGTTTTTTTAAAGGCTTGTTAAACGAGAGAGAAAACCTCTCTCCTGCAGGAAACAGAGTTTTCCTTTATTGTTTAATTTCACACACCGTTGCCTCCCGTTTCCAAGCCTCTGGCACTTCCTGCAGCGCGCTTTGGCCAGATTCTGCCTGAAATATTGTGTTCAGGTGGACCTGAAGGTAAGTGGGAACACTTGTGGACCTCTTCTACCCACACCTCACCTTCACCTACACCCCTCTATTGCTCTCACACCCCTGTCACCTTCTCCACCCCTCTCCTGGCCTTACAGCCCCCTTCCCATTTTACATTTTAGGCATTTAGCAGACGCTCTTATCCAGAGCGTCTTACACAGTTTCTGGTTCTCTGTGGCTCAGTTGGTAAAGCACGGCGTTGGCAATGCTTAGGTTGTGGGTTCAATTCCCACTGGGACCGGATATACTGAAAGATGTATGCATTCACTACTGTAAGTCTCTTTGGATAAAAGCATCTGCTAAATGGCATATATTATTATTATATTACAGTTTCCATTTCTTTACATACAATCCATTTATACAGCTGGATATTTTACTGAAGAAATTCAGGTTAAGTACCTTGCTCAAGGGTACAACGGCAGTGCCCCACCTGGGAATTGAACCAGCAACCTCTGAGTTAAAAGCTCAGCTCCCTAACCATTACACTACACTGTCGCCTATTTTGCCCCGTTTCCTATCTCTGTACCCTTCTCATACACCCGCTCTGCCCTGCCCTCATAACGTCTTTCACTCTGGCCTCCTGTCAAACGACCCCCTCCCACCTCTCCCACTGCACACTCTTCACTCTACTGCCTTAGTCTGGCCCCAGTACACACATTACATTACATTACATTACAGGCCTTTGGCAGACGCTCTTATCCAGAGCGACGTACAACAAAGTGTTAACCATAGTCAAGAACAGTTTCGCTGAAAGCCACCCTAGCGGGAAGTACAGTTCCGGGTGCTAGGAGCAACCACATAGTTAAACTAGGACCCTGTAGGTAAATCTGTAGGGTGCACCCTGACGACACACACCCTGAGGTGCACCCTGAAGACACACACACTCTTCACTCTACTGCCTTAGTCTGGCCCCAGTACACACACTCTTCACTCTACTGCCTTAGTCTGGCCACAGTACACACACTCTTCACTCTACTGCCTTAGTCTGGCCCCTCTTTCCTAAATCTGCCCTCCTGCCCTTGCCCTGCTGCTTTAGCCTCTGTGCTCCCTCTTTCCTCTCCCTCTCCACGTTCCTCTCCTACCCCTGAACCCAGCTCCTCTGATGTGGAGGTGAGGGCTGGGGGGTTTGGGAGCAGGGTGCTGGGGGGGCAGCATCTGTTTCCGGGCGGATGGACTCAGCTGGTTCTGGTTTCCAGGAGGCAGGCCAGGCTATCGTAACCCTGCGGCGGGAGGTTTTAGAGGCTCGACTGCCTAATGAGCTCCTCTATTCCTCCTCCCTCTGTTCTCTCCTGTTTTTTACCGCCAAAGGCCACCGGGCCACGGCGGCGTGCGCGTTAAATCATCGTGTGACTTCAGACGGTGTGGACTCACAGGCCGTGAGCCTATTCACACAATAAGCCTTGGCTTTAAAGGAAGGGGTGGGCACCTCTGTACACCTGAGTGTGTGTGTGTGTGTGTGTGGGGGGGTGTTGGAGAGAGGGGGTAGAGTAGTGGGGGGGGGGGGGGTGATTGGAGTGAGAGAGTAGGTCAGTAGAAAGGGGTTTCAATGAGAGGGTAGATTGGTGCAGACCAACCTCAGCAGCAGTAGAGGTCAAGCAGACCGGAGACTGTGTCAACACCAGTGCACATCTGTTTACACCACAGTCCAGATGTGCCCCCGCCTAATATGACGGAGCTCCGCCCCCAGCCACACCCAGCCATGGGGACAGCTGGGTAATGTGCAAGTGGGCAAGTGTGTGTGTGTGTGTGTGTGTGTGTGTGTGTGTGTGTGTCAATATATGTTTGCGTGTAATGGTGTCACTGTATTTGAGGGAGGAAAGAGACAAAGATAAAGGAAAAAAATTGATAGAAAGAATGAAAAGGAAGAGAACGGGAGGAAGGGAACAGAGGGAGAGAGAGAAGATTAAAAACGGAAGGAAGAGGAGCGAGAGAAAGAGTACCCCCTCATTGTGAGGTAGAACAATCCCTCTCCTCCTCCCCAGCACCGTAATCAAAGCCAAATGAGATTTTTATTTTAATCCACAGATGTTGAGGAGGGTCTTTTTCTCCTGCACTGTAAACGCTCCTACTGGCATCCACCTCTGCAGGTTTCCTGCTCGCTCTTTATTCAACGGCATCACCAGTTACACCCTTCAAATAAATTACAATGTGAGAAAATTCTCTACGTCCCCATGTCTGGAGTGGCCCGCATACTTAAAATTCAGAATAATATTACATTTCATGGCCGGTAACAGCTACCGTGTGGAATTCTTTGTAATCCCAAAGCTACTGAATTTTTCATAGCGGTAATGTACTCAGTCACTCCAGTGAGTTAATTTCCTTCCGTGAGATACGACGGGGGTCTGTAAACCTGCACGCCTGTTAAACGCTGTCTTTAGGGTTCAGATTTAGTGTGTGAGCGAGCGAGCGACTGACGGCTGCCCCCGCTCTCCCGATACCGCTGCCTTGATGAATCGCACATGCGCCTCTTAATGGAAGGAACCTAAAGGAACCTGTAGCGGAGGCAGATTTACGGCCGTCCCACTTTACAGACGTTAGCTCTGTCAGCGATGCCCGCTGGGGGTTTGGCCTTATCTGTCCGCCCTCTCCTCTGATGTGAGACAGATACCTCTGCAATCCCTTCGAACCACAACCCCCCCGATTGGAATGAACGAGTCGTCTGACCCCAAGGTCTCTGGGGTTAAACATGTGCAACGCCGTCGGTCCAAAGAAAGTGGACCGTTTTAGCGTCGGTCGACTGTTAAAGAAAAGAAAGCGCCTTTTTTCTCCCCACTGGATCTGGAGGCCACCGGATCGGTCCGTCTGTCTCCCTTTCCCCCCTCGACCCGACGCGACCCAGACGGCAGCCCCGCCCCCCACGGCGGCCGGCCCCCTCCCGCCGTCCCTGAAGCGGCCCTGGTCCGCCGAGGCTAACGGAGCGCGCTCAGGAACGCGGAGGTGTCAGGCCTGCCCGGATGGGCCATTACTTATGGGTTTTATTCCTCGTGTCTGCGCTCACAGAAGGGCGCCTGTGTGGACGGGCCGAGCGAGAGAGGGGAGAGGCGCAACACAGCCAGGCAGTGTGATCCGGCTCTCCATAAACACTCCCGCCGGGTCAACGCAGTTTGCTCAACTTATTTCCACCCGCGTCTGCCAAGACACGTAACGAATTTCTCCGATATTAACGGCCGCCCCTGTTACGCGCTTTCAAAAGTTTATTTGAGCGCCGTGGGGGCGGTTTGCCCGCAGACGCCAGGGGGAGAGAGGAGCGGAGAGGGAGCGGGGAGGGGGGGGGCGTGTGGGCGTGGCCTGGATGCCGTTGGCACGTTGGCGGTGTCGCGGCTTACAATGCCAGGTCGTACTGGGAGGGCGAAGTCAGTTCACGAGGCGTGCAGTAAGGGCGTCGGGGCTGTTGTGGGCAGAGGGAACACACAGTGCGCTTGATGTGGGTGTGGAGGGGTGCACGGTTTAGTGTACGGAAGGATTTAATGGGGTGCTTTGTGGGTCTAGCAGGAGTAATGCGGGTGGGATTTGGGGGGGTGTAATGGTGACGCAGTCAGACTGTTGAGTACCGATACTGCTGCTGATGGGGCTGCTGGGTGGAGAGGAGGGGGCGGCGGGAGTGCACAGGGGTTTCGGGGGAGGTGACACTGGTGCAGTCAGGGTGCTGGGGATGTACTCATGTGGCCCTAACCGGCTCTATGTGTGAGAGGGGCCCCACAGCCTGCCCCCGGCCCACAGCACCATCACTCCCACAGCCCAGCGGACAGCCCTCCCCCCGGTGATTTATCGACAGCAAGTTGTAAAAACAATCTTATTAAAGGCCAGAATGTTTGGTGAAGAAGAAGGAGGCAAAAAAGTACTCTAATTTATGGGATAATTAGGCTCGTAGCTGCAGGCGTGCTGCCAAGAACCCCCCAATAATTGAATCATCATCATGCCAATCATCATATTAACAGGCTAAATGGCATTACAGTTATTATAAATGTAGCCTGTGAATTTAGCTATCATTCAGGGGACCACTGGATTAAATAATTTTTTCATTCCCCATGTAGTATATAGCTATATATATATTTATATATATAGTAAACAGAAGTCTGTCTCGCGAATCAGGTTACAAAAGGGCTTTGTATGGAATTCACAGAAAATGTTTTGTTGCATATTTCATAAGGACAACTGTGGGGCTTTGGCCATAAATTGTGGGAAATGAAGGAGCGATGTTTGGAGCCCTCGCGGAGTCACAGGGAAGTCACAGACCTCCTAAAGCGGTGGCAGAAACCAAGGACCAATCAAACAAGACCCTGAAAACAGAAACTAAACAAATACTGAACTCAACTGTACAAACAAAAGCGCTTCTGGCAAAAAATGTTGCCATTCACACAAGGGTTTATGTGTGTGGAGATGAATGTACGATTGATGATTGGGACAAGGGACGGAAATATCCGGAATATCTCCCTCAGGTTCACCCCATCCTGTGATTGTTTGTTTACTTTGTGATTGAGTTTCCTTTCTCCCTGCAAACTCTCGTTTTACCTGCTCTCTCTTAGTGCAAATTCCTGTCTGTTCCAATCTGTAGCTCTCTCTTTGTCAATTCAGGTCTGGTCAGATCTGTGTCTGTGCCAGTCAGTGTAACTTAAGGTCTTCTTGGTTCTGGGTTTTTCAGTATAAATTCTAGTCTGCCCTGTTATGGATCTCTCACAGTGTAAATTCAGGACTAGTGATTTGTGTCTCTCACAGTGTAAATTCAGGTCCGGTTATGTCCATGTCTGTCTAGATCTAGCTGGACTTGTAGTTCTGGTTCAGTCTGGATCTCTCTCAGAGTAAATGATAGATTTGGTTTGATCCATGTCTTTCGGTGTTCACTGGTCCTGTACAATCTTGTGTCTCTCTTGGTTCATATTCTGGTTTATACTCTGGAAAGGCCCGAGCAGTGAGCTGCTGCTGTCTCAGTGCTGGTTCTGTGGAGACCTCTGGTTTTTGCTCATAATGTCTGCACATTTCAGAACAACAGCCACTTTCTCAGGAACCCGATTGGCCTGGAGCGCAGACTGACCAAATAAACTTGTAAACTCAAATAAAATAATGAGGCAGCCTCAGGACGAGCCCGGTCCAAAGAGATCTGGACGGGCCAGCACCGGCCAACATAAACACCCCCTCACAGTCAGAGGAAAAAGGCATCTGGTGAGCCAGTCTGATTCTGCTTGTAACAAATATGTGAAATAGAGCTCTATGTTGACCATGTGGATGTGTGGATGTGTGCGGATGTGCATACATATGCGTGTGTGTGTGTGTGTGTGTGTGTGTGTGTGTGTGTGTGTGTGTGTGCGTGTGTGTGTGTGCGTGGATGTGAGTTTGTATAAGAGCATAAGTATAAGTTTAATTAATTACAAGTTTCATTATCTGCCATTCATTTGCGTCAAATGACCAGTCACTCTTCTCTCCCTCTCTCTCTCTTTTTCCTTTTCTCTCTCTCACTAACTCTCTTGCTCTCTCTCTCCTCCTCTTCCGCTCACTGTTTTCTTTCCTTCTGTGAGGCAAACTCCGCTCATAGCACGTTTACAGACAGAGAGAGAGAGAGAGGAGAGAGAGAGAAAGAGAAATGTTCAGCAGCTCCACCACATGAAAGCACTCTGCCCTGCTCTCTGGGCCCCCCTCCACATGAAAGAAGTCTGTGCGTTCTGTCTTTCTCTTTGTGAACGTGTAGGGATTAATGTCCTATTTGGTGTGTTCGGAAAGAATTAAGGTTCTCATGAAACCCTCGCCGGTCCCGCGACCCACATCCCTCTTCAGTGGTGGTCAACCTTCTGACAGGGGCTGGTGGGGTCTAAAACGAACACTTCCCCTGCCGAAACATAACACCACCTTCAAACATTAAAAACAGCGTCTTAGGTATTTCATAAAGGTCAAAATAGCCCACTGTTATGACTTTGTACTTTCTGGAACATTGCAGGTTTATTTCCATTCACAAAACAACGGGGTGCCTGTACTCTTTGAATCGCTCTTTGAGCGATTGTTTTGTCATTATATTATAAAGGCATGAATAAATGTCGAAAGATTTCCACCGATTCCAGATTCCACCAATTACACACTAACATGGAGAGCCTGAGATTTTGGTGCCTCACTTTTTAAAAATGTTTGTCCTGGGAGCGCTCAGGCTGTGTGGCTGGTCACGGGAGAAATTGAACATACTGGAACGTTCTGGATCATCGACAGCTTTATGGCTACGAGTAGCTGTGCCTTCAGTATAACGCTCTCTCCCAGCCATCATAGTGGCGTGTGTGTGTGTGTGTGCCAGGAGCAGACTTCGAGTGACAGCGGGGGGGGAGGGAGTGCTACTGCTGGAATGTCACTCTCGTGGCGCTGCCTCGATTGGCCTGCCCAGAACTCCTGGCTCCCTCCGGGCCCGTTCGGTGCATCCCCCGTGATTTATGAAGTGTGAGTTCAGCGCTGGCTCACATGTGTGTCACACATGACTCTGATGTAATCTTTTCATCGGGCAGAAACGGCTCTGGATCTCATTTGCAGGCGCGTTCCGCCGAGCTGCTCTGGAAAAGTGCCTCGCCGTGATCCGCTCGCACTCCTTGTGTGAGCTGTGCTGTGATCCGCCCTCCCTCCTGATCTCAGCTGCTCTGTGTGCAACTCATCCTCCTGATCTTAGCTGCTCTGTGCTCAACTCGTCCTCCTGATCTTAGCTGCTCTGTGTGCAACTCATCCTCCTGATCTTAGCTGCTCTGTGCTCAACTGATCCTCCTGATCTTAGTTGCTCTGTGCCCAACTCATCCTCCTGATCTTAGCTGTTCTGTGCCTGACTCATCCTCCTGATCTTAGCTACTCTGTGTGTGTAACTCATCCTCCTGATCATAGCTGCTCTGTGCCCAACTCATCCTCCTGATCTTAGCTGCTCTGTGCTCAACTCGTCCTCCTGATCTTAGCTGCTCTGTGCGGCTTTATGTAATGGGTGTATGGCTTTCATCGGATAATCCGCAACGGTGACAGTCAACGGACATCCATTACAAAATGGAAGACCTCCTACTTGCGAGTGACATCATTCAAAAGTTATCAGATGTTGATTTTGCTGAAGACGCCAGGTCTAACGCCAGGGATTCTCCACGAGGTCTTTCCTGATTTTCGCCCACCCCTCTTATTGGCGCTGGGACGTATCTGCAGCGCATGGCTCTCAGCCTCTGATCTGGGTGGTTTTGGCAGATTGGGCGGCGTTTGATGTGAACAAGCTGGCAGGTCGCAAGCCGAGCAATGCTACACAGACCTCAGCTCTCAGCGAGGTAAGGTATTTAATTCTGATTGAAAAATGTGGGCTCTGTAAAAACTCTGCAGACTCACCCTTTCTGTGCCCACCCACTGCTTGGCTCATTTGAGGTGGTTGTGGTTCAAAATGATTGGACCAGCATAATTTCACCTTGGCGCTACTCGTTCACTCAGCCTTGCACCTCAACCTCATCCCAGCAGAGTCAGTCTCTTTAAGCCATCCGTCAAAATCAGGCCCACATCTCTAAATCATCGCTTAGCCCAATCCCCTTCCTTGAACTCACCTTAAGGCCCTGTCTCTAACTCACCCTGAGGCCCTGTCTCCAACTCACCCTAAGGCCCTGCCCTCTCTAACTCACCCTAAGGCCCTCTCTCTAACTCACCCTAAGGCCCTGTCTCTCAACTCACCCTAAGGCCCTGTCTCCAACTCACCCTAAGGCCCTGTCTCCAACTCACCCTGAAGCCCTTGTCTCTAACTCACCCTGAGGCCCTGTCTCCAACTCACCCTGAGGCCCTGTCTCCAACTCACCCTAAGGCCCTGTCTCCAACTCACCCTAAGGCCCTGTCTCCAACTCACCCTAAGGCCCTGTCTCTAACTCACCCTAAGGCCCTGTCTCCAACTCACCCTAAGGCCCTGTCTCCAACTCACCCTAAGGCCCTCTCTCTAACTCACCCTGAGGCCCCAAAGCCCTCTCTCCAACTCACCCTGAAAACCTTGTCTCTAACTCACTCTGAGGCCCTGTCTTTGACTCACCCTGAAGCCCTCTCTCTAACTCACTCCGAGGCCCCAAAGCCCTCTCTCCAACTCACCCTGAAGACCTTGTCTCTAACTCACTCTGAGGCCCTGTCTTTGACTCACCCTGAAGCCCTCTCTCTTACATACCCCTCACCCCTCACCCTTGTGTTTAATTCCCCCCCCGCAAACTGAGGACCTGCCCCTCCCTCTGAACCCTCTCTCATCGCTCGTATTTTCTTTGGCTCTCAGATGACACCAGATGATGATCTAATCCCCTCATCGTGGCCAAGTCAGATGAAAGTAAAGAAAACATTTTATGTTTTATACGTTAAATAATATTTTTATTTATTTATTTCACCATGAATTGGGCAGCTGTCCTAAGCCCAATTTGCTATGAATCACTTGAATGGTTTAGCAGCGGTTCCTTCGCACCGCTCTGTTTGGGGTATAGTGTGACTGTGGTGAGTCGGAGGCCTTGATTCCCTGCTTTTTCACGCAGGGTTTGCATGATGAGTCAGTGTCTGGGTGTCCGGGACAAACTCCCGTCAGCGCCGTTAACTGCTTCCGGAGAGGGAGCTGCTCATAACCTGTCTCTTGTTACCTGGCAACCTGGGAGTCTGGTACTTATGGAAATAATGGACAACAGCATCACAGAGCAGTGTGTGTGTGTGTGTGTGTGTGTGTGTGTGTGTGTGTGTGTGTGTGTGTGTGTGTGTGTGTGTGTGTGTGTGTGTGTGTGTGTGTGTGTGTGTGTGTGTGTGTGTGTGTGATGTTAGGGTCATGTATGTCTTCTGCAGCAGTCTATGTTTGTCTGTTTCTGTACACAGGGAAAAAACGTAATGTCTTAATCTTTAGGTAGGTCCATTTGAATTCCCTTGGATTTTAATGCACATTTTGTTGTTTATGAGTGAACTGTGTCTTTGTGTACTTGCCGTGCGTGTGTGTGTCTATGTATATGTGTGTGCACTTGTGTGTGTGTGAGTGTGTGTGTGTCTGTGCATGCGTGCATGGGTGTGTGTGTGTGTGTGTGTGTCTGCGTGCATGTGTATGTGTGAGTGTGTGTGTGTGTGTGTGTGTGTGTGTGTGTGTGTGTGTGTGTGTGTGCGTGTGTGTGTGTGTGTGTGTGTGTGTGTGCATGTCTGTGTGTGTGTGTGTGTGTGTGTGTGTGTGTGTGTGACAGATAATGGGAAGTCCTCACCCTCCAAAGATGCACAGCACCAGGAGCGTGCATGGGTGTGGTGTGGGTCAATGCATGTCGCCACTCAACAAAGAGAAGCACCAGTGCAGGCGGTGCCACTCAACAAAGAACGGGGGCGCTTGCTTGAAAAGGGCTGGACTGACACCCCCTCCTCCTCGCCCCCTCGCCCCCACCTCCCATCGCCTCTTGCCTTTATTCCCTACACTTTCTGTCAGTTCAGCAGTTGAGTAAAAATCCAAGCGCTCTCAGGGGAATCGGCGTGTTTGCTTTTCTGGGATCAGTTAAAATCATGCATGTAATAAGGAGAAAATAGCTTTTAAGCCGGCCTGTAGGAAACAGTGCCCATCGAGCCGGAGTATTATTCCTTATTAAATACAGACGGGGAGCAGAGGAGGATAGTGGTGCAATAATGGGGGGAGTTCAAGGGGCACCTCTCTCCAGGTTTAACAGTCTCTCTCTCTCTCTCTCTCTCTCTCTTCTTTCCCTCTTCCCCCTGTTGGTCGGGTTTTCTCTTTCTCTTTCCTGTTGTCTGTCTCTTTCTGTCTCTTTCTCGCTCTCTCTCTCTCTATCTCTCTCTCTTTCTCACCCTCTTTCCCTGCTGGTCCAGCCCTCTCTCTCTCTCTCTGTCTTTCTCTCTCTCTCTTTCCCCTGGTCTCCTCCGAAATAAGACCCAGGCTCTGTGCTCCTCTTCCATGGGCCAGGGTCTCCTGTCTCTGCTCGTCCTCCACAGCATCCACACTCATTTTCTCTCCTCTCTTTGTTCTCTCTGTTTTTCTGAGGGGGGGCGGATTTGGACATGAAACCAAATGATTTGCAGTCAGCATAAAGGCTGTGCTTCAGTTCTAATCTAGAGTGAGAATTCTTTTAAACAGCGTTTAAATGACAGCAGCCTTTACAGCAGGCAGGCAGTCTGACAGCGCCAGAACCCAGAAGGTCAGCGTACAAGTGTTCGGGCCCGGTCCGGGTCACTGCTCCAGCACCGTGGGCCCTGGTACCGGCTGTCAGTGCTGGAGAGTGTCCCGTACATAAAATAAAAAGTGACTTGTGGGTCCTTCCCAGAACCAGAACTGATGTCCCAGCTATGTCTCAGGACACAGCTGGGGACCAGATGTGCGTCTCTTGCAACCGTCTGACACATGCAGGCTCTCTGGGAACAACGCAAACAACATTGACACTGAGCCATCAAAGTATTCAGTAGGCTCTTTAAAAACTGGCCTGGGAGTGAAGGGATTGGGAGGTTTTTCCCCGACCAAGCCATGTGTGTGTGTGTTCTGTTCTGTTTCATGTTCTGTTGTCTTGCGTTCGTGAGCACCTGTCCTCTCATCAACAGGAACACAAAGGGCGGACACACCTGGGTAAATGAGACACAGTCAGTATATGCAAAGCAGAACACGGGTGTGACTCATCCATTCATGAAGCGAATAACATCTCAGCATGCGTAGGGTTATGTATAAAAATGCTGGACAGGACTGGTTGCCTATAGTTATGGCTAGCATGGCTGCAAGAGGGATAGTTAGGGTGCATTTGGCGGGAGCCTCAGTGCCCAAGACAGAGAGACTAAGGTGTCTAAGGTGACGTCCGCATGGGATCGAAAGACATCATTAGCAAAGGGCAGCTGTGGATGGAAGCATATGCTGCAGAATTGTGATGTCGGTGCATTCATTCAAAGTGCAAGGCAAAACAGGCCAGCAACCACAGAACAGTTGACCACAACTTTCAACCTGGGGCCGGGAGCCGCCAGTTTAAATGAAAATTGTGGTGGCCAAACACCCTATCGAATGACTTGGCGTTTCCATTTTTTTCTTCGTTGCTCTTTGTTTGCTGATGCGCTGAGGTATATTTGAACTGTGTACTCCGTAGGCTCTTCCAGAAAGCCTGATGCCTTTCTCTGGGTTGTGCAGGGGAACAGTATGGAGCTATGAAGCGAAACAACGTCAAGTCCAGGAGGATCAACTCTGATCAACCTCCCCTTACTACATCTCCAGCTACCTGAGGCCCTGAAGCCCTCTCTCTAACTCACCCTAAGGCCCTCTCTCTAACTCACCCTAAGGCCCTCTCTCTAACTCACCCTGAGCCTCTGTCTCTAACTGTCTCTGGGGCTCTCTCCCTCACGCCAAACTCCCTCTCCTCCCCGTTAACACTGTCTCTTTCTCAAATGTAAATTGAGCTGAAATGCTGAACTGGCCACTGGAGGTACAGTGCTCCAAACATTGGCAAACATTGCAGGTCATAAAGAAGGAATACTATCGCTCCCGGCTCGATGATCCTTCAAAGACCAGGCCCACCCTTCTGATTGAGCAGACTGCCTGCCAGGCCTGCGCTGGTGTCAAAACCTTGATGCATGTGAAAAAGGATGGGCTCCTTTTCCTTTCCGTTTATAGATTCATTCAAAGAGGCTTTGGCATTTGAAACATCAAACTGTATTTCAAGGGCAGGCTTCCCCACTGCTGCTCCTCCTGAATAAATCACTCTATGCCCAGTAGGGGGCAGAGTGATGGCTAGCTAGGCGGAGTTGCAGGCATCTGTGAGGTCACCCTTAATGGGGCCCTAACCAGACGCCGGTGAGGTGATTATTGAGCCCGTAAAGATAACGGCCCAGCGGCACGTAATAACATCTCCTCGGCGTGATTGACAGCGTAATGGCATTTCTCCTGATGGG
>JAINUG010000002.1:12406459-12483959 GCA_029706075.1 Aldrovandia affinis | reverse complement strand
AGTAATTGTGGAGGAAAACTTTAGAAACCGTACGCCATTTAACCCACGCAATGGCAAACACAACCCATCAATCCTCCAGTCCGGCTCTCTTTCATTCAATCCCTCTCAGTGTTAAAAGTGTTTTACTATGTCACTTTAGCTCTAGTTTTATCCCCCCCCCCCCCCTTTCGTGCATACACGATGACCTCGTGGCGTGCAGCGGTTCTTGACGTCTCTCTCTCTCTCTCTCTCAACTCCTCCTCGGAGTTGTGATCACAGGTCAGACGGAACACCTGCTGGCTGCCGCAGACATTCCGATCCTCGGGCGCGACTGCGCAGAGCTTCGCAGCGAACATCGGCAGAACTTGGCAGAACCGCGCAAGAGCTCGACAGCTGAGCTTCGCCACAGGCACTGTCAGCGTTGGTCTGATCTCTCTGTTACCCCTGGAAGTGAGTATTTTACATCTTATTAAATCGGCCGTGTGTTTGAACACGGAGGAATGGAAATCTGAAAGATATTTTACGTGTCTTTAGCATGAGGACCAGTTTAACGGTCTCATTAAAGGAGAAATGCTGGCACGAATTGATGTGGCCTCCTCCCCTCCCCTCCCCTCCTCCTCCTCTCTCTCTCTCTCCCTCTTTCTTACTCCCCCCCCGCTTCCTCTCTTTGGAAAATTCTATTTTTTATGGCAGCTTCCCAAAAGCTGTCAGGTTGCAGGGACAGTAAAATTGCTCGGAGCAGTCAATGCAAACCGCTTCACTCGCTCACCTTTAGCCTGAATGAATGAATATCCCACAATCAGTGAGGAATTATGGGGGAAATGTGTTCCTCTGTGTCTCATCAGTTCTTTCTTGTTTCAGCATTGTCCCTGTAGCAAAGTAGCAAAGTGCTACATGTGCTACATTAGACGCTAGGCCTTTGAGTCCAGATCTTGAAATTATTCATTGCACATCGTTGTTTAATAAATTGCACATTTAACATTTCTAAACAAAACAATATGACAACTGTTCTTCGGTTGGTCACTATTATTGTTTCACTATGATTTACAGCACTTCTTTTCTAGCACAAATGTAGCACTTTATTTAAGACTAGATGTTCTGTTAGGTTAGTTTAGTAGTGTATGTTCTTCTGTTAACAATTTTCTATGCTAAGAGTAGAGTCAATTGTAGCATGTGTTGCTGCAGCGTCACTGACTCTTAAGAGTGTTACTTATCCTTGTGTTTAGTGCTTCTTCTCTCATTTAACCTATTTGAATTTAACTATGTATTTACCATGTTATTACATTTATTATTGGCTGTTATAGTGGTGGCAGTCTTAATAGGTTAATAATATTTAATTGGTTTATCGATTAGGATTTGAATGAGGCAGTGGCAAAATTATCAATAAAACATAATATATATTAAGTTTATATATATGTGTATATATATTAAATAGTGATGGGAGAGTGAGGCTTAAAGAACCCAGAAGTGGACCTACAACATGTTTTCAATAACTGAGTTTTCCTAACAAATAAAATACTCATCTCTCCCCAGTGACACACTGCCATTGGTCCAAATAAGTCAGTCTCACATGAAAACACATGATAGTCCAGCCCATTTTCAGGTTCATGAAGCCTCACACTCCCATCGCTAATATAAACCTGTCAAGCCAGTGTTGCCCGAAGCTTTACGTAGAGAAAACAAGCAGTTGTTTAGCAGCAACACATGTCCCCTCCCCATCAGTGTCCTTCCCCTTGACCCCTTGACCTCTTTGGGTCAACACCTGTCATTCATTCCAGCCAATCAACTTCCTGGAAGCGTGAGGTCAGGGGTCGACACTGTTTATCTGTTTCTTGCGGGGAGGGACAGGCAAGAGTGACAAGCCCACCACCCTGAGGCATGCTGGGAGAGGCACACACACTGCACTGGTTCTCCTGGGGCCTCCTGGGCTCCGTGTTGGGGGTCAAAGAGTGGAGCGGTGTGAGCTCCCTAAAGCACAGGAGCCGTCAGATCTCCACATTCGCATACTCCCTTTTGGAGTTACGAAAGCCTAGCCTGGCTCAGAGAGGAAATAAAACCCAGAAAACGTGTTTGGTCTAACATGCCAAGCATTTAAATATTAGCCATGTAAATGCCATCGACTGGGTGTGTGCCTAGCTTGTCCAACTAAAGGGGTTCTATACAGTGTATATATATAGAAAGAGAGAAAGAGAGGGAGAAAAAATGCATATTAAACTATAATAGTGCAGTAATATCACTTAAATGTTCTATTTAACAGCCCTAGATGCGCTCTTTCAAATGCACGATCAGCCATATTTTTGGAAAAGAGTGCAGATTAATTGCTATGAACTGAGCTTCACACTTGTAAGGTCTTCAGGATGGAACCAAACGCTGTCACCCGACGTTATTTCAAATTTTAGTCCGAACCACCAAGACCTGGAGAAGACCCTCTTCTCCCTCCCTCTGATTCAGCGTGTAATTTCCACCCCTATAGCCCCATGACCACCCCCCCCCCCCCACACACACACCCCTGGCCCAGTAACTCTCAGGCACACAGGCTTTTCGTTTGTTTTTCCTGGAGACAAATTTTCCTCAATTGACGCAATTCTATTGATTAAATAATGGCTGGCTTCCTCTCGTCAGGCCGGTGCTCTGGCTGGGGTCTCTGGCGTTTTGACATCTCTGTGAGGGGGTGGGGGAGGGGGCGGGGGGTGGAGGGGGAGGATAGGGAAAGGGTCCGTCAGTCCCGCGGACAAACTCGCCAGCTCCCAGAATCAAGCGCTAGCAGCATCCGCACTTTTTTCCTGCCCCTTTTCCATCTTTTTTTGAATGCCCTTTAGGTCTACGGAGAGTGAGTGGCATACCTGTGTCTCTCTGGCAGGTGATCTCCCCAATAATGCTGTAAAATATTACAGCTTATGCAGCACAGGTATGTCAGCAAAGGTAAGGTAGCAGAGGTAGTTCATTACAGGTAAGGCAGCACAGGTAAGACATCCCATGTAAGCAGCATAGGTCAAATAGACCAGGTAAGGCGATGCAGGTATAGTAGTCGAGGAAAGGTAGCGCAAGTCAATACCGCACAAGTAAATGGTATGGGCGAAACAAGTATCTTATATCCATAGATGATCTTGATGCACTCATTTGCACCATCAGAAATTTAAAGTGAATGCTGACGGCTATTTAAATATCCATTTGCTCATCTGATCTTTTATTATATATTATTTACTAATCTTTTTAAATGGGACAACAATTAGTCTGAAGTACGGCTTGTGCTCTGGCCTGGTTTGGTTCTGATTAAGGCAATAATTTATCTTTCCCAAATGATGTCATAGATCACAACTGCAACCCGATCCGGCCCCCTGCCCCCCCCCTGCCCCCTGCCCCTCCCCCCTGCCCTCCCTCTGCTCTGGTTTCACCTGCTGTTCAGTCCCCACTGCGCCTTGATTGAAAGCACAGCAGACGTGTGCAGATCGCAACATTACCTGTGCCAAGAACGGACGGACGCGCGGAGGGACAGAAGCGCTGGTGTAGGGTGACGGCGGCTGACAGAGGACCTGAAAGAGACCCACGACTACGGCGGGAGGAGGAGGAGGGTTTCTGCAGTGACCTTGACTACCAGCTTGTAAAAATAAATCACACATCTGTTTCAAATGAGGCCCTGACATATTAATGCTTTTATGCTTGTTATGAAATTCTTGTAATGTACCCATCACCCCCTTTTCTCCCCCAGCCTGAAATCTGAGGGGGTGTACCAACTCCCCCCCCAACCCCCCCGACCCCCCCCATCCCCCCTTTCTGTCCTGTCCTCTGCACTGCTTCCACCCCTGATCCATCCTTTGTCCCATGTCCCCTTTTTCTCTCTTTCCCAGCCTCACTGTCCCTCTCTTTCTCTCTTTCCTCAGCTCTCTCTTTTCTCTTCTCCAATCTCTCTCTCAGATCTCTCTCTCTCCTCTCTCTCTCTCTCTCTCTCTCTCTCTCTCTCTCTCTCTCTCTCTCTCTCTCTCTCTCTCTCTCTCTCTCTCTCCCTTCCTCCCTCTCTCTCTCTCTGATTCTCTGTTGAAACAGATGAATACAGGCCCCCCAGATGGCGCAACCGGTAAAGGCACTTGTTGCCTAGTGCAACCGGAGTTCAATCCCCGGCTCTGGTGGGAGTCCCATTCGGAGGCAGCCAAATTGGAAGAATAATGGGGGTAAAAATCAGAAATACATCTCTTTAAAGAAACAGATGAATATGCATTATTCTCTGTACTTCAGCACAGCATCCAGCACAGCGTGTAACAGTGTCCAGCGCAACATTTAGCAGAGCACCCATCAGAGCACCGCCTCAGGGCACAGTCGGTGGAGGATGGAGAGGAGCAGAAACAGGACAGATTTGACATGGCTATTTGCCCTTGACCACTAAAACCCCAGCAGTGGGCAGGTCCAGATGTTCAGGGCCAGGGTCCCGCCGGTTTCAGAGTCACCCGTTCAAAGAGCAGCTGATTTACACCAGGGACGCCAGGTGAGGCGACTTCCTCCCAGAAATAATGTTTTCAATTAAGCAACTAAGAGCTGCGGCAGAGCGAAAAGCAGCAGAGCCCCTCCAGGCCTGCAGGCCCACGATCTGTAACATTCCGCAAGCGCTCGAAGATGGATGGGGCTGAAATCCTCTAATGATCCCGTTTTGTGAATATGTCCATATTTCCCCATCTCCAAAATAAGAAAACAGATGTTTCAGGCCCACCATAAATATTCGGCCCCACAAAGCTACAAAGCTACAAAACAAGATGTAGGTTATAGCAGATGAGACAGAAGCAGAAGCAATGAGAAGTGATGAAACTGTGCGTGGTTTAAGTGGGAGAGGAGTCCTAATGGAGGTCTGGTAGTCATACAGTAGAGAGAGGGGGATCATAGAGGGAGAGGATGGGCCAGTGAGAGGAGGAGCTAAATAAGTCCCTAAATAAGGAAGTAAGGGATCATAATGAATAAAAGATCATTTTCAATAAATAGATCCCCCTCACCCCCCCCCACACACACACTCACACACACACTCATTCACTCACTCAAACACACACTCACACACACACCCACTCATACATGCACTCACACACACACACACACACACACACATACACACACACTTGCACACACTCACTCACACACACACACACACTCTCTCTCTCTCACACACTCACACACACACACACACACTCACACTCACACACAAACACACTCACTCTCACACACACACATACTCTCTCTATCTCTCTCTCTCTCTCACACACACACACACAAAAACTCACTAACACACACACACACACTCACACACAAACACACTCACTCTCACACACACACATGCACTCTCTCTCTCTCTCTCACACACACACACACACACACACACACACACACACACTAACACGCTCACACTCACACTCACACACAAACACACTCACACTCACACACACACGTACTCTCTCTCTGTCACACACACACACACACTCTCACTCACAGGCTTTTCTCCGCAGGCTAGGAGCACAGCGCTCACATGTGGTTCAAGTTAAAAAGCCATCAAACTGAAACAAATAAGAGAATGGAAGGAGGTTGGTGTCTTTGAAGTGCACGCCGATTCAAATGAAAGTCTTAATTAGCCACAGACAATTGCAATCTACTGTTTATTTGTGAGGGTGAAAGGGGTGTGTGTGGGGGTTGGGGGGTGAGTGCTGAAGGTAGGACTAGCCAGGGGCCTGCTAGAAACTGGCCATGTGAAACAAAACACATTTCCGTCATGATGAACTCAAACTACCCCTGTCCCACAGTGCACAGAACGCTCTCCGCCTGCCAGCCAAGTCTGCCGCCTGGCTGGGCCCGAAGAGGTCCGTTTTGGGCCCTGCTGATATGGGGCGGCAACCGAGGGATAAGAATTCAAGTCATTCCAATTCCAGCCATTATCTCTCACAGGGAACGGTCACTCTGAACCAAACTTTGACCAAGGCTCCCTACTGACTCCATAAGGGAACATGTAGACGGCAGTGTAGTACAGCGGTTAAGGAACTGGGCTTCTAACGCAAAGGTTATGGGTTCAATTCCCAGGTCGGGTGCTGCCGTTGTACCCCTAAGCAAGATAATCAACCTGAATTGCTTCAGTAAATGTCCAGCTGTATAAATGGATTGTATGTAAATAAATGTAAACTATGTAAGTCGCTCTGGATAAGAGCATCTGCTAAATGCCTGTAATGTAGTGTAATGACTCCATCTGCAAGCCTACAAACAAATAACTTAGAAATTATGATGCAAACAGTAAAACAATGGCATTGTGGCAATGGCAACATTGGAGAATTTCTGCAATAAATAAATCTTAAAATCTTAAAAATTAATATGATTCTTATGCAAAACATATCCAGAGTAAGAGGTAGGTGCACGATCACAGTAATGGGTTCAGACAAAGGGAGGAAATGAAGTCTGCGCACCACTCTTGTGCTCCGATGGGAATGCTTACTTGTGCACACGCAAACGACCCTGTCCACAACGATCTCCTTCAGGACATCTGTTGCATGGATGTCTTTAATTCTGAATTCTCTCTTCTCGTGTTCAACAAACTCTCAGCATGTCATGTCTCATTTATGTCAATTTATCAAATTACTGGTTCTGGAATTTCTTTTCTTTTTTTCTGGTGGGATGTGTATATTTAAACACTACCGGTCAAAGGTTTTAGAACACCCCCATTTTCCAGTTTTTACTTAAACAGTTCAAGTCCAGTGAATAACCTTAAATGGTACAAAGGTAAGCGGTAAACTGGCAGAGGTTAAAAATAAGTTTAGGTTACCAAAAACAGAAAAATAATGTACATTTCTGAGTTATTAAAAAAAGGCCCTTTTCAGGGAACAAGCAATGGGTTAATATGGGTTAACAGTCACTCTGTGCAAGTCGCCGACTCTGGATACAGCAAAAGAGCCCCAGACCATCACGCTTCCTCCTCCATGTTTGACAGTTGGTGTCACACACTTTGGAACCATCCTTTCGCCTACTCGACGGCCTACAAAAACCTTTCAAAATTTCAAGATTCCAAATTTTGAGACCATCTTCCAGTCTTCAGTAGTCCACTGGCAGTGCTTCATGGCCCAGGCAAGCCTCTTTTTCTTATTTTGCCATCTTAGCAATGGCTTTCTTACTGCCACTCAACCTGTCAAACCTGCAGCTCGAAGTCTTCTATTCACAGTTGAAACAGACTTCCTTACTTCGACCAGTGTTAAGCTGTGCTTGAAGCTGTTGTCCTTGTGAGCCGCCTATCACACAAGCTGTCGCCTCTCAGAAACTTGTCTTGTCTAGAAATTGCCTTTTTCCAGTGTTCTGAATCAATATACTGTGCAGATTATTGGTGCTCCTGATAATGAAGAAGGAATCATTTCTATAAATTAAATGTTGTAGAGAAAAAGATACTCATTCAGATTATATACTTGTTTTGAGATACAATCTATCCCATGAGCAAATATGGACCCCCCAAATAGCCCAGCATCTCAATTATATCTGGTTTCTCATCTGTAGAAATATCCCTTGTCCCACATGCCCTGTCATATAATGTAACATGTTGACCTGTATGAGCAATTAGCACTTGACACTTGACATGCTGCTTCCTGGGTACATGTATTTATTGTTTTGTGCATTGTGATTATACAAAAAATTTGCTCATTCATTAAAATAGTTATGATTCTTACTTTTTGGGTGATTGTTTTCATTGTGAATTATAATAATGTATGTATTTTTTATTATATATATATGTACTGCAGTTATATATTGTTAAATATGTAGATTTTGTTTTACCTTCGCTGAAGGATGGCAGTGGTGATATATTCATGTATTTCAATAATCTGACCAAGAGATGGCAGCAGTGATCTTTCACGCACAATAGGGTTTTACAGTTTTACTGCAGCCTTGTGTTTCACATAGGGAAAGGGATTCTGTAATCACACGACAAAAGGAAACATACTTTTAATGTGAGAAGATATATTTTTTGTTCATATATACATATACAGTAGACTCTGTTTTTATTCACACCTGTGATAAAGATTAACAAAAGAGATTGTATAAAATAAACTATTAGCTTTATTTTGAGCTCACAAAATGCAGAAAATTATATTCTTTAATAATAATGCATTGACATGAGCCACAATCGAACGGTTCACAAATGATCTTTTTTTCCCAGAAAAAAGAATCAAAAATATTCATGCCCTGTTATGAGTTCATGGTTCTCCTTATTATAAATAAGTAGTCACCTTCTGCCTTGAACATTGTATTTAAATCAACCTCAAAGCATTAAAGATCCACCACCATGTCTCACCACTAGGCATGAGGTTCTTTTGAACATTACTTGCATTGCTTTGGACAACAAACATAACGCTGATGTGCATGTCCAAAAAGCTCAATTTTTGTTTCATCTGACCACAAGACATGTTCCAATTGTAGTTCAGATGTAGTTGTGAATTCAAGATGCCTTTTTCAGTGAATTGTCTTACAGAGATGCTTCCTTTTTGTAACTCTGCCATAAAGGTCATTGTCATGTAGGTGTCGTCGAATTTTAGCTTTAGACACCTTGTAACCCCAAGATGCCAGGTTATTTTGGAGATCTTGAACTGTGGCCCTTGGACTTTTTTTTTTTTAGGAGTCCAACTAAAAAATAGTTTGGGGTGTGGAAAATATATATATTATTCATAAAACAAAATATATTTTTTCTGAACAATTGTATTAGTATTTTTGGTTTGGATTTTTTTCATTTTTTGAGCATAAAATATACCTCTTTACTTATATAATTTATTTTATATGATCTATTTTGTTCATCTTTATCAAGGGTGTGAATAAAAATGTGTCTATTGTACATATACTGTATATATATATACACACACAAACATAATAAATATTATTTTTGGAAAAGTCATTTTAAAAAGTATTACTTAAAAAACTTTACAAAGTAACTTATTCAAAAATAATTAAATTCCATTTGTAATCGAAAACATTTGAATTACTATCCCAGAAAGAAACTAATTTTACTACTTGAATACACATAAGAATATTTTAATATTTATAAAGTAGTTGTAATACATTGGATGTCTATAAATTCAGAGGAGGTTTAAACTTCATAACATTTCTGCTCCTCATTTGGAATCCTCCTCAACCATCACGTAACAATTTCACTCATTAACTGTTTGGGGACCTTTAAATATATTTACATTTTTTTGAATATATTTTTCAGTTTCAACTTTTTCATATTTAAATGCTGTCAAATATTTTTGGGGATCTGAATATTAAAACAAAACATTGCTTTGGTTGACAATATCTATTTGAATACTTGAATACTTGGAAGAGATGGTATTCACAAATAAAACCCAGGTCTGACACATACATAGATTCTCCCAGTGAAGGAAAATGAATGTGTCACTAGACCACTGAATATGCCAGAAAGCTTCTTTTTGTTGTTGCTACATTTTCAAATTATTTACAAACACAGAGATTATGTGTCCAGATTAAACACAAGATATCTTTAAGACTTACAGATGAACCTTCATATGGACCTAATCACTATATTGCGATTTTTAAAAATGTATGTTGTCTGTCAGCTCCTGGCCTGGATGATAGCATTTGGAGCACGCTTGGGCCAGGTGTGGCCCAGGTGTGGCCCAGGTGAGGCCCGTCCCATTCCTGGTGGAACTGCCCTGTTGCCGGGCAAAACAATAGCGTGCCACTGGGTGAGGTGTCACGCATCATTTCTCTAAACGGGTTGGACAGTAATGCTGTCCAATCCCCTGGCCACTCTAATCTCATCACATGACCCCAGCGCACTAATAATAACGATGATGGAGATTGGTGCGGCCTATGACCCCCCCCTCCACCATCCTAATGCAGTCCCAGTCTCAGCGCCCCCATCTCAAAACCCCCCCCTCTGTCCCTGTAACCCTGAGGTTACCCTATCCGAGGTGTCAAGATAACAGGACAGGGGATGAAGGGGACTCCATCGTAATTGCTGCCTCATATTGGATTTTGTTTTGTAGTTGTTGCTCAATGACTGTGGCTTGAAGGGGTTTTATTTCAACCAACCTATTGGTATAATCAAGGTCAACACATAAGACATTGTATTTGCTTCACAAAAGAAATCTAGGCATAAATCAACTATTAATTTATCCATTGATTGAGCATGCTGTATTTCAGCCACGGAAGACCAGAGCGATTCTGGATCATGAAATCCTTTTTCGGCTGTGTTTGTGCATTTAAGTTTTAAATTGTTTCTTTTTTTATAGTATGAAAGCATGGTTCAAATATTATAAGATCTGACCAGGTATGTAGGGATGGAGGGGGGGTTACACAAATGACATACTGTAAAAGCCTCTACACCTCTACTAGATTACAGGAAATTAGATAATTACTTCAGAATACCCATTTGGTGTGACATCACTATCAATCAAAAAGCAAATTTGCCGGGGTTATATGCACAGGGTAATTTAAAACATGAGCAGGTGGCTTGTATTTGAAATAATTCATTTTGCGAATTAAACTGTTTTTAATTATGTCGTTTGAACCGGCTCCAGCTAAATTTGGAAAGCACCGTCACCACTTTGCCTAGTATCGCCGTTCCATCTGTTTTAATTCACCCTGGATTGTGAAGATGAAGGCACTTCTGCCTTCTGGAGTGTTTATTTTCTTCTCCCCATGCAGACGCTGTGAGTTCATGTAAGGACCATCAGCCTAATGTGATCTGGTTTATCTTGTGCTTTAAAGAATGATCATTAATCCCCAAGAATAGCCTGTAATTGCTAGCCAGGGGCAGCTATCGGCTTGGTGTGTAGTGGCCTTACGAGAAACATATTAGGATTGAGGATTGGATCCAAGGTCAGTACCACCTGTATTTTAAACTGGGGTTAGAATTGAATTACAATTGAATTTATTCATTGAATTGAGTTACATTGAATTACACTTTAATGGAAACAATTCAAATAATGTGTGAATGTGGGGCAGCAGTGGCTCGGTGGTTAGCGACTGGCAAGCGGAGGGTTGCTGGTTTGAATCCCAGGAAAGCCAACAACAAAAAACAATGAACTGGAAACCAGAGGGAGGCTAGTTCACTTCCTGGGGCACTGCTAAAGTGCCCTTGAGCAAGCCACTGAACCCCTAAACTGCTCCAGGGGTGCCGTACTAGGGCTGACCCTGAGCTTGGACCTCTGATGGAATACGTATGTAGTGGTCTATGTGTCTGTGTATCTAGGACAGATAAGACCAATTCCAATTACCTTGTGTAACATGGCAATAAAGTATATTCCTATTCCTATTCCTTCCAATGGCACTGGGATGAAATCGGGATTTGAAAGAAGTGTCTTAAAAATATCTCAAATCAAATGTATTTATGAAGTTGTCAGGGCCTGACCCTGGAACCAACTTGAAGTAGAAGCTGGCTGATGGAAAATCCTCTCAAAACGGGTTTCACTCTATTATTGGCCTACAGGGGGCAGAACTGAGAGTGCTATAATCCCAACACTTTTATTCTCGTCTATAAAAAAACCCCTATAAACATTCACCTTGAAAAGACCGTTGGAACTCCACACCAAAAAGTATATATATATTTTTAAATAAAAAAATAACAATTTGTCACAAAAAAACGTAATTCTCATTCTCCATGAGGGGCACCGGGACTGGAGGGAGAAGATCTCCAAGCTACGAGTCGCCCCTACTATCAGCCAATCGCCACGGCTCTGACTGTTGACCGATAATGACCTCACTCTCCACACAAACGGCGTCATCTTTAATTAATTGTAAATTATGTAACAGAAAGAGGGGTTCAGTCATTTTCCTTTTTTATTAATAAGATAATGTTGTCAACAGCAGACACTAAAAAACACACACCTGTGTGTCGGGCTCTCTCTCACCGCTCAGGAAACCTGCGCTGGATTCGTGCGGACAGAGGCAAACACAGAGAACACAGAGATTCTGCAAGTCTTTGGCTGTATTTGAAAATCATTTTAATCTTATGTCTTTTTTTTCTCTCTTTGTACTGGGCGTTGTCTTGTCTGAACACCCGAACAAATTTGAAAAAACAAACAAACAAACAAAAACAAGTTGACAATATACATCAACCTTTTTGCCTCTTATTTTTTTTGTTGCAACACTTTGTAGACAACATAATAAAAATAACTGGCCTTTTTTTTTGGTTTTCCTTTTTGTTTTTCTACAAAAAATTATAAATATTTTGTGTTCTTTTTTTTCCACGTTTATACAAAACAAAACAAAAAAAACTATACAAATCAAGTTTTGCGCAAGACTGATGCTGTACAAATGTAAGAGAGATTAAGTGAAACCGGAGCGATGGCAAGATAAGTGGGATGGATGATGGAGATTCTCACCACGGCGACCGGTCCACTAAGGCCACTCTCGTTCGATACGACAAAGAAAAGGACGGGTCTTCAGGTTTCGTCTCACAGATTACAATCACGAATGCTTCTTTCTCTTCTGTCGTTTTTTTGGTTGGACTGCGAAAGGCATGTATGTAGTGTTTTTAAGGACAAAGGAAAGGATATCAAACATTCGAAACAAGGAGCAGACTAGTTTTAACGACAAAAAACAATGAAGACTCATACATACACACACACCCACCCACCCACACACACACACAAACACACACACACACAGGTATAAATGACCTATAACCTACTACCAACGTGAACTGCAAATCGCATTCTATGCATAATCCAATCTAACACTCAGTTCTGACAGTGCCTCCTCAGACACCATACAGTAGATCACTTCTGATACTCCCATTCACTCTGACAGCACAAACCACTACTGACATCTCACACCTTCACTGACAGTTTGAATCAGCACTGACATCTCACACCTTCACAGACAGTTTGAATCAGCACTGACATCTCACACCTTCACTGACAGTTTGAATCAGCACTGACATCTCACACCTTCACTGACAGTTTGAATCAGCACTGACATCTCACACCTTCACTGACAGTTTGAATCAGCACTGACATCTCACACCTTCACTGACAGTTTGAATCAGCACTGACATCTCACACCTTCACTGACAGTTTGAATCAGCACTGACATCTCACACCTTCACTGACAGTTTGAATCAGCACTGACATCTCACACCTTCACTGACAGTTTGAATCAGCACTGACATCTCACACCTTCACTGACAGTTTGAATCAGCACTGACATCTCACACCTTCACTGACAGTTTGAATCAGCACTGACATCTCACACCTTCACTGACAGTTGGAATCAGCACTGACATCTCACACCTTCACTGACAGTTTGAATCAGCACTGACATCTCACACCTTCACTGACAGTTGGAATCAGCACTGACATCTCACACCTTCACTGACAGTTTGAATCAGCACTGACATCTCACACCTTCACTGACAGTTTGAATCAGCACTGACATCTCACACCTTCACTGACAGTTGGAATCAGCACTGACATCTCACACCTTCACTGACAGTTGGAATCAGCTATTGACACCCCTGATCCTCAATTACAATTGGAATATCACTACTGACATCTGCAACCCTCACGTAGTTTAAATCACTACCGACAACCCACACCTTCACTGACAGTTTGAATCACACCTTCTGACATTTCCGACCCTGATCCTCAATCACAATTGGAATATCACTACTGACATCTGCAACCCTCACGTAGTTTAAATCACTACCGACAACCCCGATCCTCACCAACAGTTTGAATCACCGCTGACATTTCCGACCCTCACCGGCTCGTATCACCACTGACAACCCCGGCCCTCAACGACATCTCATATAAACACAGCTACACCACGCCCGCTCTGTCAGTACTGATGCAGCACCCTACATCCGACTGTGTGACAGAAACACTCAGCACTGTGTGTGTCGCTTTCATACGCTTCCCTCCAACGTGACGCTCTCGGTCTCTACCCCCGCACCATCACCAACACCCTGACCAGTACCCACAGCAGGTGTGAACAGCTCTTCTCCACAAGCCAAAGGGCCCGATGGGCTGAATCCATGGGTCAGTGTCTCTGCGGTACAGAGAGTTGAGTCACATCTCACATAGAGCGATGGCACATCAGCTGGCCCTGGTTCTGTCCTGTTCTGCTGCCCACTGTCTGAGTCACTGATGTGAGAGCAGGCACCAGACAAAGCTGTGTTTCAGCATTTGGCTGGTGAAGACTAACTGCAAAACAAAAATCGAGTTTTCAGTGAAGCTACCACATAATAAAAACACACACACACACACCAAAATCTATTTCCTAACAGGAAAACAAGTGCGTTTTTCAAAAAGCACTCGACGACTGTGCTGTGTACACCTTGAGTCCACGTGATTACCTTGTTTCTTTTAAAGCACTGGTTTAACATGATTACCTCGTTTTTGATTTAGGCCAGAGTTATCATCACATCAGTATAAAGGCAGAATGCTGGCAGTTTTAAAATCAGGAGCATATATGCACCGGTGTCAGAGGAGAGACGGGCCAGTAATGCAAGCCTTCATGCCTGCAGTTCCTACTCGTGTCTCAATACTGCTCCCTGTAGGAAGCCTGGTGAAGTACATGTGTAGTGTTCTGGGTTATGATCCAATATTCACACATTCCAACAGCTACTTTGAGTATCTTGTTAGGTCAGAGACTGATGACCATGCAGAGAATAATGGGGGACTGACTACAGTTAAATGACTGCATCCCTATTTCACACATTGAACAAGAACTCACTGTGTCACTCCAACTCACATGTACACACACACACACACACACACACACACACACACACACACACACACACACACACACACACACACACACACACACACACACACACACACACACACACACACACACACACACACACACACACACACACACACACACACACACACACACACACACACACACACAGTGGAGCCACAACTGTCCACACCACACATGCCTAGCGGTCCAGCAAACAGAAGAACCGTCCCTAGAGCAGGTAACTGCATACATATTAAAACGTAAAATTCATTAAAAATGAAAGAAATAAAATCTAATAAATGTACATTAACATGAATGTGCAATATCATACCTCAATCTGAGAGTTTAATTTCCCCACGCACACAAGTGAGTGTCTAGAGTGTGCGCCCATGTGTTTGTGCAAGCGTGTATGTGTACATGTACGTGTGTGTGTGTGTGTGTGTGTGTGTGTGTGTGTGCATACACATATGAGGGGGGCGTGGGGGTCACATACCTGTAAGGTACAAAACAAAATTTTTACAATAAAAAAATGACCAAAAAAAAGAAAAACAACACTATAAACTGTCATAAAAGTAATCTAAGAGTCATCTCCTGCATGTGGCTGACTTGGGCAGGCTGACTCCTGTCATACAGGTAGATAGACAGCCAGACAAAACGATCTTTGTGTGAGAGGGAGGGGAGGCCGGACGCACCCACACACACCCGACGCACAGAACGCTCCTGTAGGCTCACGGGATGTTGGCCGCGTCCAGCGGGTCACGTCAGAGGACGTGCTAAACCGGTCAAGTGATTATCGCCCTGTGACAGTGACCCGGGACAAACCTGCTGCTCTACTTTGCCCCGGGTTGCAGGAGGGCCGGCGGGGCGGGACAGGTGGACCCCAAGGAGGGGTTGTTCTCGCTCTCCCAGGCCCCCGAGTCGTGATGGTGAACGCAGTGAGACGAAAACGAGACTCAAACCGAGAAACAAGGAGGAGCAATAAAAACCGCCTAACATTCCAATATGCTGTTCACGGCCGCCTCCAGAACGGAGTCCGTGTCGACGAGCAGCGGCTGGCTGGGGTCCGCGGGGAGGGGCTTGGCCGCGCCCTGCCCCAGGGCGGGGGGGCTGCTCAGTGTCGCCTGGGCCGCGATGGCGTTGGCGTTGGCGTGGGCGCCGGCGCTGAGGGAGCGGCCCTGCGTCCTCTTCAGCTGCAGGATGCTCTTGATGGCGGTCTCCAGGTGCTCGCTGAGGGACACCTCGGGCTGCTCCCCGGGTCCTTGAACCCCGGGGGCGGCTCTGTCCTGAGGGAGGGGTCGGCCCCGCCCCTCGCCCTGCCCTCCCAGCCCCGCCCCTCGTGCGCCGCGTCGCCACCGTGAGGCTCCCTCCTGGCCGAGCTCGGCTGGTCGGGGGCCTGGGCGGGCTCGAACCCCTGGACGGGGGGGGCGTCCCGCTCCGTCTGCCCCGAGGCCGCGTGCGCGCTGCGGCAGGCAGCAGAAATCCTCCAGGAAGCCATCTACGAGAACGGGACATGACACCGCAGCGCTGTCACAACACATTTCACAGTGCAAGCGATATTTTATATATATACTGAAGCGATCACAATGTTTGTTATGCCTCGTACGTGTATTGCGATCATAACTTCAAAATATCATACTTATCATATTGATATAGTACCTTGCACCACACAAACTCAAAGCGCATCACAGTGAAGGGGGAAACTCAACCTCAACCAAGACCGTTGTGCTGTATATTACATTACATTACATTACAGGCATTTAGCAGACGCTCTTATCCAGAGCGACTTACACAGTTTACATTTCTTTACGTACAATCCATTTATACAGCTGGATATTGAAGCAATTCAGGTTAAGTACCTTGCTCAAGGGTACAAGAGTAGTGCCCCACCTGGGAATTGAACCTGCAACCTCTGAGTTACAAGCCCAGCTCCCTAGCCATTACACTCCACATTTCACAGTGCAAGCAACATTTTATACATACAGTATATACTGAAACGATCACAATGTTTGTTATACCTCGTACTTGTATTACGATCATGTCTTCAAAATATCATACTTATCATATTTATATAGTAAGTGAAGGGGGGAAAGTCAACCTCAACCACGACCACGACCGTTGTGCTATATCCTACTTAATCCCGGTATAATTCAATTAAGGGACGTCCGATGTCAGAACGCTCATCTTCACCCGGGCGAATCTGATAATAACCACTTTCCATCAAGGACAGACAAAGTGAGTGAAGACAGATCCCCTGTCCGATCATGTGATCGATCGCTGGGCGCTCTGTGGGAGACAGGAGGCTGCCTGCTGTGAGATCTCATTAGCAAACTGCTGATTGATTGGGTCTGACTAAAATCCCCAAAAAGTACTTGGAAGGCAAGGGTCATCCTCGAGTGTTCCTCCTTTGATACTATACATCAGGGTTTCAGATTGAATTTGACTCCTGACTCTTCAATGACTTGAAAGGACAAATGGATTTATTGCTATTACCTCAATAGTTACATTCTTGTGAGGCCAGGGTCCTTTCAAGATTATTATTTTTTTTTTTGCATCTGCACAGACACACGGTTTCAGATACTATGGGCAGTGAATACTAGCCGCCAATGACGTTTGGTAGCGAGATTCATTTTGACACCAGTGAGGCAACACACATTGACATTGCTCGACTTTAGAGCAAATTACAAGCGAGTTTGCAAGAAGAGTGTTGCCACATTTTACGCCCCTAAGAATTAAATAAGCAATAATGAACATTTATTACGAGATTTGGGCAATTTTCCAAGACCGTTTGATATCTGACCATTTCTCCATGAGTTTCCAGTTTCCTGTTCCAGCAGGGGAACTCATTTGTCCAGTAGGTTTGGTAGCAGTGAAGCACAAACTCTGTCTGAAGTGTGAAACTGCCAGGACCAACACTGGCTGCCATATAGAACATATCAATTCTGAAGCCTTCTATAACCAGATCTGATCTAGGGGTGACATATGGAATCCCATCCCCATCATGTGTCAAACCGCAGTGCAAAGCCGCTCCTAGTTTTAAGCTTTCACCCTGTCAGTTCTTAATTGACTTCTGTTACCTAGACACTGCTGAGCTCCACCCAGCCCCACCCCTCACCTGGATCCACCAGTGCCAGCCGTTTGTCCTGGATCAGGTTACCTCGCTCCTCTTGGTTGAACGTCCTGTCAATCATCACCATCTCTGATGAAGGGCTGGTACGCTGGAGAAACAAGACAGACCTGCTGGAGCCATTTACTTCTTAAACAGGGTTTAGACAGCATTTGGGTATAGACGGCAACAAGACCGAAGCTTGACCGCAAAATGAGCAGCCATGTGAAATCTAATCGTGAGCTAAATAAACTGTCTAAAAAGACACCTCTGTTCAAACCACAGCAGGCATCATACCCACGAGGGAGGATAAGAGTGAGAGACAATGCAAGTGCAAGGGAGTGAGAGAGAGGGGCAGACAAAGAGAGCAAGAAGGACAGATAGGTCAAAGGTCAAAGCTGCCATTTTACTGAGGGTGGGAATGTGTTTCTGTGCTACTGATATTACCAACATTTCTAGGGTGCCCAGTGCATGCTGTCAGAGAGTGTTCCGAGTGTGTGGGATTCACCTCAGCCTCCACCATCAGGAGGCGCCGGTATTTGTTCAGCATGGCTTCCGTTCGCTTCAGGACCTGTATGGCCACGGCCTCAAACTCCTCGTCCACTGCAGAGGAAAAAATGGGCATCAGAACCTCCCCTCCACAATGATCAGTGCCCCCTGTATGACGATGAGGTTGAAGAGGAGGCTCATGGGAAGTCACCTCTGTGGAACTCGTTGTCAGAGGGAAGGGTTCCCTGGAACACATGGTAGGGCAGCAACCCTTGGACGGCATCTTCATGGGAGGAGAAAGGTGACATGCTGGCTGACAAAGCCCTGGTCTGGTCCTGTCTCAGCTGCTGGAGGACCCTGTAACAGTGAGCCAAAGTGAGGCTGGCCCTATCCACACAAATCCAAACTGGGTTTGACTGTCTTGTAAAGTCAGACTGAGTCTGAAAATTTAAAATGAGTCAGACCCATGTCAGACTCCCACGGAGTAAGTAAGATTGAGACTGTGTCCGATTGAGTCAATTCAGTCAATTCAGTCAGGCAAGAGTCAGATTAGAGTAAAACTAGGCAGAGTGAAGTTCGGGGTACAGGATACAGCTCTGTCCTCTTTGAGGGCTGAGTAGATGGCCACAGAGTTCTTAGCTTATGTCAGAAGGACAAGCAGATTAAATAGTGTTAATGGGGTGTGTGTACATGAACAGGTGACACGGGACGAGAGATGTGTGACTGCTGGAGCACTCCACACACACACTTACAGTCCACCCTTAGTGAGCTGTTGAGGGGCAGGTCTTTTCAGTTGCATGAGCTGCAGAAAGAGGGGGGAGAGAGACCAGGATCACCAAATGGGCCATTTCACAAAACTACCAAGACTTCTGTCCAACGCGAGGATAGATTTGCATGTTATTGTACGTTGCGTTTTTCACTTCTCTGTAGAGAATCTTTGATATAAGATCCCTACCTGTGTGTTTGGCGCATGTGTGGACCCCACTTGGTTTGACAGGCACACCACAGTTTCTAGGCCTATTGAGGGTTTCCCAGCTGTTGAGGAAATCAGGAAAATGTGAGGAAATGTATGAACTGTAAGAAGTTCAATTTTGATATGAAACCATTTCCAACACACAAACACACACGCACCCACAGAGTTGCACAATGCCTTTAATACAGTGTTACACACAAATATAATACTGAACACACACAGCTACAGGCACACACACACAATCCTACCCTTGGTTCCCAACAGGTTGACCAGCTGTGGTTGCCGGATCCCATCTTGTATTTTGGGGGCTGGTAATGAAGAGTAGGAGACCTGTGAGGAAGAGGAGATGAGAGGTTAGGAAGGAAAGATCCATTGGGAGAGAGGGAGAGGAGCAAGTCAACATCAACCAATCTCTGTTCAACACAGCATCAAACACCGTGTGGGATCTCAGATTCTACAGGCCCACCAGATACTCAGCTTCACATTCTTAACATGTTTGTCTCCCTACCACTGAATTCCAATTGGATGCATCTTCCGAAAAGTCATTAAGGGGCGTGACCAAGAACAATTCTGTGGCAATAGATGTTATATACTGTAATATAGCACTGGAAACTCCTGATACCAACCAGAACCTCCTGTGGTTAAGAAGCAGAGAGGACAAAATGAACATAGGAGCTGATTATTTGGTGAGTCTATATATTCTGTGGTGGTGTCCAGTGCGGCTGAACTCTAGATCACATAGGTTTAAGTGCGATGTTATAGATGATCAGTTACGGTCAGAGTCTATAAAGGAACAGTGTTAGCATAATGATTAAGGAACTGGGCTTGTAACGCAAAGGTTGCAGGTTCAATGCCAGGTGGGGCACTGCCGTTGTACCCTTGAGCAAGGTACTCAACCTGAATTGCTTCAGTAAAATATCCAGCTGTATAAATAGATTGTATGTAAAGAGATGTGAAACTGTGTAAGTCGCTCTGGATAAGAGCGTCTGCTAAATGCCTGTAATGTAATGTAATGCAATGAACAAATTATGCAAGGTTCCAGCATGCATGCATCAGTTTCAACCAATCAGGGCCTCAAATTCAGTTCCCTGTGAGGAGTGAGTGTCCGCACAAAATTTGAGTGAAGAGGAAACAGATGTGCTCGTCTTCATTTTGTTCTGATTAGACAATCACTGAAGGAAGATGATACTGCGGTTTAACAGAACTAGCTATTCATATGAAATCAAAGGGTCTTCACAGAAGAGGTAGCTAGCCAGCTGCTAGGATCATTTACTCTATGACACTCTATGTGCTGCTAAACAACATTATATTATTCTCCTGTGACTTTAAACAAGGGTGTAATCTCTATGATATATAAGGATTTGAAGACATGAAATCTCTCTGCTATATATCTGTAGATGGTTAGCTACTTAGCTTGCCAAATAGTAACATTATGGTATGTTAATTTAACATTGATTCAAGCTTAGCTAGATAATAGTACTTAGTAGCTAGTTAGCTAGTAACCAATATCATGGTAACCCTGTTTGGCCAGCTGCTAATAGTTTAGTGGCTAGCTAACATGGCTGAAGCCCAAAGCTCAGATCAATTCAGCCCAAGGACAGTAGAGAAAGCAAGCTCCTGACTGGTTCAATCGTGTGTATGCATATGAAAGCATCCAGGGATCCTTTCTTGCAATGGGGGCCCACCTGGGTCTGATGGAACGACTGCATCTCAAACTGAGGCTCTGATGTCCCCTGGGCCCCTGTGTGGCTGCCGTCCTGTGCCAGGGGCACCAGGAAGTGGTGACCCAAGCTTACAGAGATCTGCTGCCGGCCTTGGAGCCCCTGCACCGCTCCACCCTGGACCCCCTGGGGCTGAGGGGCGTACCCCCCGACTTGGAGGTCAGAGGAGTTGACCAGGCCATAACTACCTTGGCCAGGGGTGGGGGCCAGTGGGGCACTGGTGGTGAAGCCTGGCTGGTTTTGGGGCGTGGCCCCCACGGCCCGGGACACCTGCAGCAACGCTGGGGAGCCCTGTCCCAGCTGGCCACTCACAACCGCCTGATTCACAATAAGCTGCCCCCCGGGCGCAAAGTTCTGCCCGGAGACGAGCTGCATGGCCGTGCTCTGATTGGCCAGGAAGGCTCCGGTGTAGGTATTGCTGGTGGTGGTGGGGTCGGCGGATCCCTGGAGCTGCGTGTGCAGTACCTGGCCATTCAGGGCCTGCAGGGCGTGCGTGGTGGTGCCAGGGGTGAGGGCCAGGCAGGAGGGCAGCAGATACTGGCCCGGGGCCAGATTGGCGTGCTGTTGCTGCTGCTGCCCCAGGGGAGAGTGTATCATGATGCTGCCAGAGTGGTTGACCACTTGGGGGCTGGAGGTGGGCTTGTGCAGGCCAGGCTGGTTCACAATGTTAACAGTCATCTGCTGGGAGGCCTGCGTGGAGCTGCCAGCGGTGTAAGGGCTGCTGGACGGCGGGGCACTGTGTGGCTGTAGGCCCAACCCGCTGATATTGAACACCGTTTGACCCCCAACCTGAAGGGGCTTGGGCTGGATGGGTTTGCCCAGAATCTGGGGGGAGGGGCCTCTCTGGATGATGATGTTCTGGAGGGGGACGGGCGTCCCACAGCCCTTGAACGGCATGGACACCTGCCCCCCGGTGGCGGGGTTGAACATAGCACCCTGCGCCGCCCCGGCGTGACCCGTCTGCCTCTGCACCAACACGCCGCCCCCCAACCCGGGCGAGGCGGCACCCCCTGGCCTCAGCAGGATCTGGGGCGCTCCAAGCTGTTAATGGTCATCATGGAGGGCGGGCCATTGAAGGACCCCAGAATCTGGATGTGTCCGGAGGAACCGTTCTGCAGAGGCTGGGGCTGGGCCTGCTGGACAAGGCCCTGGGGCTGGACCCCGGAGAAGTGCCCGCTCGCCTGGGCTTGAAGGATGGGCAGATGCGACACGCCCATTCCTCCGAACCCCCCAGGAGAAGGGGGCGGGAGGGGCGAGGACTCCAGCAGAGCCTCCTGGGCTAGGGTCTGCTCTGTGATGTCCGCCTCTTGCAGGGACTTCTGGAGGATGTCGAACGGCTGCTCCTCCCCTAGCTCCGCCCCTGAGGGCGACGCCCCGCTAGGCTCCTCCTCGATGAACTGGAGGCTGCTGGGAAGCGGCAGCCCCGCCACTCCCGTCGTGCCTAAATGATTGCTGCCATCCTTCAGGGCGGAGCCGGTGTCTCCCTGCACAGGCAGAGACGGGTAAGCATGAACAGAGGACTCACCCGTACACATCCACTCCCCAAGAGAATGCCCCTGATGAACAACGCAACACTCTGCACAGGATTCCCCTGGATACGGGTCAGGGCTATTTCACAGACCGGATTTATTCCGTGTGGTAGAGCATGGCGTTGGCAACGCTTAGGTTGTGGGTTCAATCCCCACTGGGGCCACATACTGAAAAATGTATGCATTCACTACTGTAAGTCGCTTTGGATAAAAGCATCTGCTAAATGGCATATATTATATTCCAGATCTATGACTGAATCACACATTCAGCCATCAATTCAAAATCGGTACTGATCAGAGGACACCAAAGGGATATGGGAATTGTTGTTTTCACACTGGAGTGTGTTAATTTACTCCATGACTCACTGAGGCCTAGTACTTATCATGTATTTCTCCACACATTCAAATTTCATGCGATTGTGTGTGTAAAAAGCTCAGCAGCCGCCCCCGTTGAAGCTTCTGAAAGGACGCAGCAGCTTGATACCGTGCGTTTCGGAGGAGAGCGTGTGCTTGTCGGCGTTCTCCAAAATTGACAGAGGAGGTTGCAGCACTGAGCACAAACATGCACAAATTGAGAATTCCAAATTCGAGTAAAACATTTGCATTTCATCATGAGTCAAGAGTATTAACTGTATTAACTATGAATGAAGAGAATACACTGTAAATACCTGCAGTGTAGCAATGGAGTTAAATACATAAAAGTGTTGTGAGGGACACCATGAATGCACAGCGCTGAAAGGGAGATGAGTACCAGGAGAGGTGAAGAATATTTAAATACTCACAGTGCTGCTGGTGAAGAAGGAGTTGGCCGAGCCGAAGGCCGCATTGGTCACGTCATCTTCGTTGATCTGCATCGAGCAGGCAACAATGAGCATGGCCACCCGAGAATACTCAGAATCCATACAAAATCTGAAATATTTGCTGCACACGTCACCACCTATCCTACTCTAGCATCTAAGCAACAGACATGAAAAGGGTAGTATTCATCCTTAAAAAAATACTGAAATAAAACTTGCAGCCCTGCCTTCTCTGCCCTCATCTCTAGGTGGTGAAATGACTTTCCCCACTCGGTCAGGATGGCAGAATCTCTAGTCATCATCCACATAAGACTGAAAACTCACATTTTCCAACTTAACCTCAATTGATTAGAAATAAATAAATAAACAATAAAACATTTTAAAAATAATCTCTCCCCTTTGTATTACAGATTTTGTGATATGTGAACTTGTGATATAACTGGACTGTAGCTGTTCTATAGCTCTAGCGGTTATTCTCAACTGCAGTCTTGTAAGTGGCTTTGGATAACAGCGTCTGCCAAATGGCAAAATTGTAAAATTGTACAAGAGCAACAGAAGGTGGACAGAAGCTGTGCACACCCCTGGAGGTTGTGGGGTCAAATCCCAAATGGCCACTACTGTTGCACGAGACATTATCTCACTTGAAATAGTCCATATAAAATCTGGAAATACTATAAGGGAGTTACAGAAGGAGTAGCAGCAAAACAGTGATCCCTGCATGTGAATAACACTGTAAAGCAGGGCTCTTCAACCCCGGTCCTTCAGAGCCACAGGGTGTGCTGGTTTTCATCTTAAAATCATCATCATAGTTCAGACTCAAGAAACCAGGTTAGGCGAGTTATCTGCTTTAATTGACCAATTAAGTGCTGAGTAACAATGTAAACTAGCACACCCTGCGGCAGGGACGGATTATGAGATCAAAGCTTCTAGGGCCCCCTTACCCCCCCTCCCCCTGCACGCACGCACGCACGCACACACACACACAGCAAGAAGCAACTTGCACTCCAACCACCTGCTTACGTGACAAATATAAACCACCTGTAGATAGCCTTTACATCACATCAACACGTTGCAATAAGCTACATTCATTTACTTGAATTACCGAACATATCATAGCAACATTTAAATCACATATTAATATTTATTTACAATTATTTAGAAAAAATATATATATATGCATGAGACCACAAATCGGGTTTTTGAGGGCCCTTCTGACCTCTGGGCCCCTGGGACTGTGCCCAACAGGCCCGTTTGGTAATCTGGCCCTGTGGCCCTCCAGGACCGGGATTGAAGAGCCCTGCTGTAAAACAATGGGAATCTTACCGACTTACTACTGGAGCCATGAAGATAATCGTTCAATGCCTGCACGTCTCTGAGGGACAGATATCAGGAGATTAGGTCAGGGCATTTCAGGTTTAGGGTGCAGTTTAAGGTGAGAGCTGACAATAACACTTACAAGGAGTGAAGGCTGAAGGCTGAATACGGGACAATCAGGAAATGGGGAGGGTATAGGGAGTCATGCTGGAGAAGAGCTCATGCATACCTGTTCCGTTCCTATCCAAATCTGAACTTTTACCAAACTGCCCCACAGGACAGACCAAGGCGATAAGTAATACTGAATTCTATGTATGTTTAATTCTGTGTTCAAAGTGATTTTCAGTTGTCCTGAATCATACATTTTTTCCTAAGGGAAGTGAAAATCATCCCTGTAAAAGCCAACAGCAGCATGGCATCTTACCCTATAATATCTAGAAGACGGCGATCATCTTCATCGTCCATGACCACTATGGATTCAAGGAACAGAGAAGAGTGGTCAGAGGAGAAGCTGGGCAGACAGCAATGAAGTATTTCTCTAACTGAGCACTATACACTTATAAAAACTCTTCAAATGCAAGCACAAAGTAATGCTCCACTTTATTTTTAATTTATTGTCCAAAGTGTATTTCAGAGACACTTTCCAGAAGAATTGGCACTTTTTTCCCCCACACGCATTACTATTCCACATAATCCCCTCTGATTATCCATCCCAATGTTTTTTTTTGGGTTTTTTTAAACTAAGTCTTTACTTTATCGTGACCCTCAAATAATTGTTATTCAAGAACTTCAGGGATTCTGAAATGTGCTGAGTGGTGGTGATACACTGTGATAAAAACACCTTGCTGAACAACGCAAGAAATAAGTGGTTCTGTGTGGCTCAGTAGGTACAGCATGGTGTTTGCAACACTTAGGTTGTGGGTTCAATTGCCACTGGGATCACATATACTCAAAAAATGTATGCATTCACTACTGTAAGTCGCTTTGGATAAAAGCATCTGCTAAATGGCATATATTATTATATTATAAGTGGTTCCTTTCTCCTTTTCACAACTGATGGGCCTTCATGTTCCTTGGTTTATTAACACAACATCAACATCCACACAATCAACACACAGGCAGGGAGACTCACAGATTTCCGCCGGTGACCATGGGGTCGGTCATTTAACACCTTTGAGTTCCTGTGCAGAGAGAAAGGGGAAGCGATGAACAGGGGTGATCACAACAGCCTGGGAATGGCTGCAATAAAAACTGGATTTGAACTCTTGCCCTAAGTTCTTGCCATTTTTTACTTTAAAATCAGCATGAAATGCACACAGACTGAGATGTTGGAGACAGTCTCACATCTGACCTGAATACTGGGGTTCAGATATGACCCTGAGCTAGGCAAATTGTTTTGTTTTTTTCTTTTGGAGGGGGGGACGGACGGACTTGAGTAGGAGATCTTTGGGTGATCTTTGCATCACATCAGCATCACCCTCACATTAGTCTGTGCATGAGAGTGGTGACATAGTAAGGGCCATATAACACACAGCAAATAGAACACCTACATAACTCATAGCATGCCCTGGAACCACTTGCTCACTCAGCTGGCATAACGCTGTGATTTAGTGCCTCTGTTCAATATGACAACATTCTGCTTTCTAATCATGTTCCACTATCACTGCTGTATGAATCTTTCATGTGGTTTGGGGTTTAAAAGGTATGTTGAGCAGGTTTTGCTGCGTTCTTATCAGTAAAGTATTCACTCACTCGGACACAGACTTGAAGGGGCGTGACTGTGCAGTATCTCTGAGATGCAAAGGTTGTGTATCGGTCAAAACCATGAAAACTAAAAGCACAATATCAAAGCTAACGCATTATATTCCGCAATCTATTAGTGCAGAACAGCAGGAAGTGAGATACATCTTTGCAAACAACTGTGTAACTTGGCAGTAGGCCTATATCTTTCATGTGGGCAGAGTGACGGGTTGCAGTGAGAGTTACAGAGATTACAGCATTACATCCCCTGCAGCACTTTTGAGGTGTACTTTTCTCACATGACAAAACTGTTTGCCAAGAGCACTACAGTCTATTGGTGAGAGCAGCTCTGTGGAGCAGAAGTCAGTGTAGCCGACTACAGCAGTGATAACTCATTGTCAGAGCCTCTGGGCATGGCACTAGATGATTATGCACTATGTAGATATGCATGTGAATTATTAACAGTTGGGTAGTTGTTCACACTGTGGACGGGGCTTTTTTCACACACAAAAAAACAAAAACGTGTCACACTGGCCAGAGAACATTGTCTATGAAATGTCCCTTTAGACTGTGGGAGGGGGGTGTGACAGTAGTGGAAGTGTACCATCATATGCAGCACTGTATACAAGCACTAATGCTGTGGATGGTGGTACCACTAAGACACAGGCATAGCCTGAACCTAAATGCCACTCCAATCCACACATTCTTACCAACTCAGAAATAGAGAACACTGGGGGCTGTGGGTCTAATGGGCTCTGTAAATGCCCACTTAAAATGTTTGTGCATTTCAATTAAGCACAAAACAATCAATTACTTTGTAGATAGACAAAGTGGGATGGGTTCAGTGCTACTTTAGTCAGAGGGTGGCTGTAGTTTTTGACCAAAATAGAATTTGAGACAAGGTCTGCAGTGGTGTGTGTATAAGCTTGACAATCTAAATAAAACTGTGGATTTGAAAATAACAAGTAAAACGTTCAGGTACAGAGGTAATCCACAGTCGAACAAAATAACGTGGTAGGTAAAACAGTTCAGCACAGCTCCTGTTTTCAGGTTGCCCTGCCTAACAAAAGCCATTCGAGAGAGAAGTCAGGTTTATGAAGGCACTCATCGTTCATACTAAAATGGCGGCTCGCTCATACAACTGCGCCACACTCCTTGGCGTTGTGCCAGATACAATAACCTCTCCATTTTTGGCCAATAATTTGTTTCCTTTTCGATAAATATGCATTACAGTATACTTATAGGTTGATTCTGTGCTACTACATTCCAACGGAAACAAGGAGTTCGATATGTAATGTTATTTTAAAAACAAAATCTAAAAGGGGCCCGATTATTATTCTAACGCGAAGTGAAAATGGCAGCGTACAGTTGGTCATGATATGAAAACTGGAATATGTAACGGAACACATTTTTTAAATCGCTTCATTTAATATAACATTATATTCACAATACAGCAATGTTGTCCGGAACAATGCCATTAAATGTAAGCTAGTAAGGCTAGCAAGCTAACTGGTGGAAAAGACATGGCAGTGCATAATTTGTAATCATCGCTCATAAAAGATTGATCTACAATACAATCAAGCAAATGGCAAACTACCGAACGTTACTCAAAATAATTGAATCTAAAGCTAGCCAGTATCGTACTGCTCTGCCGAGGTTCCTTACACACTATTATGTAGGATTTAAAAAGAAAACTCAAACATACGTTATTTTACCTTTTTATTAAAGAAAATAAAAGCAAGTACAAAATAACGTTCACAAACTTCTAACATGAGGAAAGAGTAACATTGGTTTAGTTAACGTTATCTCATAATTTAACATGGTGACGGCAGAAAGAGGAAATATTAAGAACTTGGGCTTAAAAGCATAAGATGGTCATGGGTCCAACATGAAATCACACGGCTAGCTAAGCTGATACGGTAAAATAAACAAGAATTAATAAATAAAATAACATAGTTGTTTTGTTTTAGTTTCAAGTAGCAAACATCTCCAAGCGCAACAAGAAACGCAAGACAACGCGATTTTGCTGGCTGATGTTAGCCAAGTGGCTAGTTAGCTACCAAATACAAAATGTAAAAGAAAGGGGAGGAGATGAAAATAAATACTGTATTCGGTTTCCCTTCCTCGCTCAACATCTGATAGTAAGCCATCCAGGAGAGGGGGCGGAAAATACACACAGGAGAGGGGGGAAAAACAACTAATTTTAAACCAGTTCAATAACACTGAGTCACTGAAATATTTTTGTTGTTGCTCGATTTGCTTTGCATCGCATCAGCAGAAACTCACTCTCCTCGGTCTCTCTCGACGCTTTCCGACCTAGCACGCTAACATTAGATCGAAAAATCTACTACCCGGTCTTTTTCGTTTATAGCAGCCGTAACGTAAACCTAGTTTTAATGTCCAAAAATAGACTTGAAATGACAGATAATGGAACTCGGTAGCGAAACGCATTTCTATCCCCCCCTCTCACTCGCTCGATTGCTTTCTGCCGAGCAGGACACGCGAGCGTCCAATTCGCTCTTTTCCTTCGCATTTCCTTTGCACAGCAACTGCGCACGCACGTCGCTTCGGTCTTTGTCTTGCCTTGATTTGCTTTATTTAAAGCCTCGGCAATTGCGAGGTTTACTGGAGGAAATCCTGGCGTCCATTTGAAAGCCCGTAGCTTGCTAGCAGCTAGGTAGCTTTCTTTGTCTGCTCCCTGGCCCTGAAGCGAAGCCAGTGTTAATGTATTCTTTCGCGTGATTTATTTGGAACCCTCGGGTTTCACTTGATCGTCTTTAAATAGACTTAAATAATGGACAGCCATAAATATTTATTTAAATTTGCATAGCATCAAGACCGATTAAAAAAGAGGCAAGCCCTTGTTTCTGTCTCACCCCTCTACTTGAAACCTAATATCTCCGTTTGGCAACTTTTAATTTGCTCCCCCCTTCTCCTCCTCCTCCACCTCCTCCTCCTCCTCTCCCTTGCTCACTCTTATAGCTAGCTATATATTTTTCTCTCTCTCCTTCTTCTCTCAGATAGATTTTACCCTCGCTCACTCTCTTCCCTCCCCGAAGGAAGGGGAGGAAGGAGGTTGTGTGGTTTTTTTCCTTGAAATTTTTATCACAAAATTATAATACACTCAAAGGGGAAACTCACCGTCATGAAAAAGCAGTGCCTTGTCAACGGGGTTTCCTCGCCATCACATCAGGGGCCAGCGGGGCAGTGCCGCTCCTGCAGTAAGCAGCAACTGCAAGCACGCAGCCCCGAGGAAACTACCGCTAGTATTGCACACACATACTGCACTGTGCACCTACAGAATGAAGGGAAATTGTTAAAGCTATGCACACTGAAAGAAGAATATTTTAATAAATAACCGAATATTTTTTCCCCAATTAGTGACATATTTGTGTTGTCAAAAGTAGCTGCCACTTTTCAATTGCTCAAAACCAAACGTACAAACTTGGATCAACTGAAACAAAAAGGGGTTAAGGTGCTGAGACGTGGCTTACTGTGTCAGTCAGTGTGCATAAAACACGTTTCCATAGCAGCAGGGTGAATCTGGACAATAATACATGCATGCAAAAATCTGGTCTTCAACATGATTTGTGAACATGTATGATACAAGTGGTAGTTTGACCATGTAAGGATTTTTTTTGACAGGGATGCTAATATACTAAAGGTGCAACTTATTTGCCCCCAAGATGTGTTCATTTAATTTATGAAGTCCCAGAAAACACTCAAAACCAAACTATCATATCCTTCATATCATATCATATCACTCCTTCATCCAGTCAGGGATATCACATAATTCCTCATCCACCAAGTACCATATCACACAGGCCTTTGTCCGTATCGTGGCATTGCATAATACTGCCATCTCTACTATGCCATCACCCAGCCATCATCATTCATACCGTGACAATACCTAGGCTTGTATGGCATCCAGACCTCTATATTGAAAGGCCTCTTTGCACACTATGGTATGACTCAGAACTCAATTCATACCATAACAACACACTCGCATACTTGAGGACTGAATGTTGTCACAGAATATATGTATATATATATTAGTGACCACCTCATTTGTGTGCCCCGTTTCTTTTTCTGTGGGGAAAAAGATGACTCATTGGTACCTGTGTGGCATTGACTTAAAAAAAACCATTTATTACATTTTTAAATCATTCAGTCCTCCATTTACACTATAACACCACACAGCAGTCCATCCATAGCTTGACATTATTTTGTCCTCCATCTACACTATAAAATGGTAAACATATGCCAGAGAGGGATCAGGAAAGCACACTGAATCTAAATCAAACAGCTGACATGACACATTTTTGAAAATATAATTTGTTGAAAGCCCAGCACATTAAAAATAATAATGAAAAAGTTGGCAATAAAAACAGGCAAGAAAATGCTGAAACCCATTACACAACAGCCACTGCATGGGTTGGCTGTCTCATTATATTAAATGGTATCCTTAAAAAAAAATATTACTGCAATGTATTTACAGCTGTAAAACACATTAAATGTAATTAATTTGTATTAACTGCTTTGCTAACAATACAGCTACAACTGCAAATCTTCAACTGTCACATCAGAAGAATATTTAATTCAAAATATTGTCACATATACTGAAGACATAACAGTGAGCTATGTAGTGTCCTGAAACATTTCCATGAGATAGATATTCACAAGATGAAACATTTTGACAGCCAGGGGAACGTCATTTTGTTCTCATTATCATCCTGATTGCTTTTTCTCTTGCACATCCCTTAATGACTCTGTACTTAATTTACCAGTAATGACAGCAAGACCCATGAATGAAAGAAACAGGCGCTTTTCTGCAGCAATAGAGCTCTTGGTACCCGGAAGCATTAGGGACAGACTGTAGTAGCAGGTTCAGAACAAGGTTAGGCTTGTGGGGGGTTGGTTGAAAGAGGAACTGTTCAATCATAACACAGCACTGATATCTCAAGCATCACCCATACAGTACCAAAGAAAGGCAGACAATTATGTTGACCATGTAATTGAGAAGTGTCATGTTCTTCACCTCTTGTCCTGTACTGAAGGTGACATGTAACCATGAACTGGTTGGAACAGATGAAGATTCTTATTTTGGTCCACCATCCTCACTTGTGTTTTGTAGGGATTGGTTGGAAAATTAAATCATTAAATCACAAACATAAATTGGAAACTTTTCAATTCGATTTCAAGAATACGCTGAATTATCGATTTCTGGCCAAATATGCATTGTAAACATTGTGTAATACTTCAAATGATTCTGTTTTTATTGTGATTGTATTGTCTGAATTTGGTAACATTTGGTAACATCTACCAGTTGCCAGGTGACTGTTGCAAAATAAATAAATGATTGATTAATGAATTTTCTTGGTTAAATAAAGCTAAATCATAAATAATAATAAATTATTCCAGTTTGGTTACCTAAGATATAGAGGGTGTGCAATGTCCTGAATTATTTCTAAATCTTTGTTTTAATAAAGAGTTTTATTATATTTTGCAATATTTTAACAACTTAAAACAAATAAATGTTTGTTGTACTTATTTTGCAGTGAAATGTACTACTCTATGTTAAAACATGGCTTTAAACATGCATGTGGAATTGGCTAGCTTCATAAGCTGGTCATCTCTTGTCATGTTAATGGTCAAAACAAACCACTATTTGTCTCTGTAATTGTGTGGTAATTAAAAGATGCAACCAAAGCCATTTGTGACTCAAATTGTAGTGGGTTGGTGTGCTAAATATGTGGATACTGACACTGTCAACATATAGTAACGTTATCACCGCATAGGCCTTGGGCATAGGCCTTGGGAATCACATCATCTTTGTTGTTGTCTTCAGGCTAAGTACCAAGGGCTTAGAATAGCCAATGCTAGGACCTGTGTTTAGGTCGCTAATAGAAACCCCAGATGTCATCTCATATTTGACTTCAAGCAAACCAATAATATAATTATGTTGGCTTGTCCACGCTCCAATTGTTATTCTTTAAAAAAATAACCTCACTAAAAACAAAAAGTTATATTTCTTTAAGCATTTCAGCACATAGGTGCCAGATACAGACGTCGGCCCATGGACGACCAATAGAAAAAGAGTACACTCGGACAAGCGTAAACCAGGCGTCCAATCATAAAACAGTTTGTTTAAAGGCGACAAAATAAAGGCAGTTTCCTGAAAACTGGAAAGAGCTCGTAGAAAGCCGGTGGCGAAACATAACAGAAAGCCTACATTTCAGTGGATGCGGCTACTGCTTCAGATAACATGGCCTGCCAGTTGGATGGAGAGGTGGAGCTCAGCGCTGCGGTTAAAATTCCAGACAGGCTGTTAAAGAGGGACCAGGAGAGGGTAGAAGCGGCGGAGCGGCGCAAAGAGGTGCAAGAGAGCCAGACTGTGACGGAAGAGAAGAGCGACTACTTCTCCCGCGGGTTTAACGCCGAGAAGGCCGTTATTGAGAGCCTGCTGTCCATTTGTTCGAACCTGGATCGCGACAAGGCTCCTCGAGTTTTGGAAGAGGTGACCCTTAAAATACAACAGCTTCAAAAATTCTTCAACGACAGCGTGGTTTTCCTGACCCAGTACGAGCTGAGGCAAGCGCAGGCGTCGCTGCACACACTGCAAAGTACGTTAGACGAAAAAAGAGACGAGCTTCTGCCCAAGAAGAAATTTGCCTTCCGATCGCGCAAAGCCGAAACCAGTAACAGTAAGGCCACTCCGGTTTCTACCGACAGTTCTCAACATTCCAAGTCAGACGGTGGTACTCAGGACGCCAGAAGTGCTGAGCTGCATGTAGCTGATGGCAACATTGGCGCGGAACAATGTGGGATAACCAACGTCGACTCGCAGACTTTGACCATGTCGGCGGAGGAGATCCAACAGCGAGACGTCTTGCTGACGCACCTCACGAATTGCAAGGTGAGACTTCTCGGGTCCCCGAGCACGCTGCACATCAAGCACGTGCGCGACTGCGAGATCCTGTGCGGCCCTGTGTCCAGCTCCATCTTCGTGGACCACGCCTCGGGCTGCACCTTCGCCTTCCCCTGTCAGCAGTTGCGGACCCACAACACGACTGACACCCGCGTGTACCTGCACGTCACCAGCCGGGCCATCGTCGAGGATTGCAGCGGCGTCCGCTTCGCTCCTTTCAACTGGAGTTACCCGGGAATCGAGGCCGACTTCGAGCTGTCCGGACTGGACAAGGATAGAAACAACTGGACGCTGGTGGATGACTTTAATTGGCTGGCCGCTGACACACATTCACCGAACTGGGCAATTCTTCCAGAATCCGAAAGGAGATCTAGTTGGGACTGAGAGATTCAGCGGAAAGCGAAGGGTTCCGAGTTACATTATGTGGATTTTGGATCCCAACTAAAACGGGTTAAATCGAGTCAACGCCCAACACGTAACCGCAATGCCTTCATGTATTTAACGCTAGAAGCAGTGAGGGAATAGAGTACCACTGCTGTGGTTTTCAAGTATGAGCTACTAAGCTAGAGTAAGCATTTGTAATTTGATTCTGTTAAATGTATTCAAATATTATTGAATAGCTGTTGCATTCTGTCAAACACAGGTGTGTGTGTGTGTACCTTAAGATGGTTAATAAAGATAATGTATTGAGGCAGAGTATTCTAAAATGCATGTTCTGAAGATGTTCAGTTTTCACAGATAAAGTATTGTGTGATATGCCTTGGAAGGAAATGCACAACTTCTATCTTTAGCAGTTATGTACTGGGGTATTTTAAATTGGCTTACATTTGTAATGCATTTAATCCGTTGGTGGATAACCTAGTCTTGTAGGTGGGCCACATTTGCTGCATAAATTATCCTGAATTGGCCACAATATCAATATACAGATTCATAAAGAATAACTAATACAATTCTAAAATTAACACAAAACTAAATGGTATATGAAGTGAAGTTACACATTCCCTATATGTTCACTGCTTCATGAATAAAATGTTTACTGATTGATTAACTAAAATGTGTATGTTTTATTTTTGGTGCACTAAAATGTTCTCTTTTGAAAAATAGTGCCCAGAACTGTATTAACCCCATCATTCATGATTGGGAGTATTTGGAGATGACCCATCTTGCTTAGTCAATAATTCCACAGTTGCTTTAACTTAAATCCTGGTGCCCTGTTCCACCGTTTGTGTCCGTCACCCTTGAAACAACACTTTTAATGAACTCCACAAGAGCCCCCCCAAAAGTCCTGCCTTTCCACAAACATTTATATTTATGATATCCCATACATATGTCAAATATATTGGCAATGAAACTGAAAATTGCAAAAGTAAACAATGTAAAATTAAGACATTCTCTGTCTAAAGTCAGTAATCTGAGATACATTTTTGTGGAATGTTGAAACTAGGGGCTAACATAATGTTAGCTCCCTCCTTTGAATATTCTGTCATCAGCTGGTCATATTGCTATGGGCCTTGACATATCTTTAGCTCCCAACGTTGCTTTTTGAGCTTTTTGATTAGCAAAAAGGTCATTTTTGCTACATTTTATACTGTAACACTACAGCGCAGAAAAAAACATAACTTACTTCCGGTTCTCGCTTCTCTTGGTAATAAGAACTACCCGAAATGTCACATGTTGTAGTATTATCTTTGGAACCATGGCCAACTGGTGTAATCCACCATGGTACATTTTCATACGCAACCAATTTAGTGAAGGAACAACTTGCAGGTAGCTGTGCAGTGTTCCAGAGGGCTGTGTGAAAGGAGCCATGCACATGCAATAGTTACTCATTTCCATCATTTAACTTCACCTTGTGATCCCTACAGACCTCCTGTATACCAGTTATACATTCAGCTAATTCCGACTGTTTCGAATTCCCAAAAGCCCTCCTTCATTCCAGTTAAGCTATTGAAAGAGAACCCAATTCACAGGGTTTATAATGTCATACAGCGCACTTGGGTGATGAAGGTTTTATAACAAGGAAACAGAAACTTGGAGCAAAATTAGGATAATATTGGTACCTTGGTAAGGAGAATCGGGAAGTCTAACGTCTGTCTGGAATGATACTGAATACATTTATATTTAATTCTTGACAGTGAAACCAAAAAAATGGCTCTGACATATTATTCTGGTTCTGGATCCTTCTGGAACTACAGCATTGGAGATATACATACAGATATATGTAAAGTAAGACTGGTGCTAACATATTGGCACTGATTTCAGGAGCTGGGGCTTAATGTGTGAAAGACCTTGCCCATGAAACTGCTGTTAATTTAGTGGAGCAGTGTTGGCAACCAAGTGTTTTTGGCCATGCTTAAGAAACTTTTGTGTCCAATGTTTTCTCAGGGTGATTTTTTTATCACAATCTGCCAAATCTGTCAGAAGTTGGCAGCCCTAGATTTTAGATACTGGAACCAGCACAACTGCTTCATTTAAACGTACTTTTCCCTGCCTGGATTTCACTTACCGCTGCTGTGTTTCTCTTCCTGTTCTCCAGCAGGGGGCACACTGTCCAGAGCCTAGGGTCTAAGGAGGAGTCTAGGGAGGAAAATTATTTTATTTCCTGGGTAGACTAAATAGAACTTGATTTCTCAGTGCACAATGTTGTCTCCCACATTCTGTCAAGAGCTTCTTGTGGTTTGGAATTTGCCAAGAAGGAAAGGTGAAGCCAGGTAACTCCACCAACCTGAATTACAGTTAATGACGGTATAAATGGGTCAATAGAAGTATTATGCAGTTTTCCGTGTTTTCCCATGTTGGTTGGGGTGGTTTGGGGATAGGGGTAACACCACTCTACTGTAGTAGATATTCGGTTCCCCCTTCATTTATTTTTTCTCCCCTCTTTACTTTTCACTCTCACCTGACATGTGAATGGAAGATGTGGCCTTAAGTCCATCTTCAGGAACCCTTTACATGGCCTGTCCAGCACAGTTTGAGTTTGAGGCTGGAGCACCAAACCAATTACACAGTAAGACAGGAGATTAGAGCCAGGGGCTCATCTGCATCCAGGGATTTTCTGCAAATGGGATCAGGCTGATTAGCGGGTTTAGGATGACGTACTGCAACTTTGAGTTTGATCATTGCGATCGTTGGCAAGCCGCCTCCCTTTGCAGGAAAAGAACCACCGGAAAATAGTTGTGTAGCCTGCGATCCCGTCCGTTTGTGCTAATTTATGTTAAAAAAAATCATAATTTTTGGTGACCAAGACCCCTGTCACCTACACTATGGGCTTTCCTGACATTTGGGTGGTCAGAATGGGTATGAAAAGGAAGACCCTCACGAAAGTACCTTCTGCAGCTCCCCTCGGGAACGGATTACAAATTTCTATCTGAACTTCTCCTTTGGTGCCGTCGTTTTTTAACATTTTTCATTGGACATTCAAATAAACACTGAAACCTTACTTTACCAGGCAACTTTATTTTGAAAAGGGCCAAACAATTTTTTTATTTCTTCGAACTGTAAATCTTTTTTTTTTGTGTATGTGTGTGTGATTTTGGGGTCGGAGACAAAATGGTGCTCTTGAAAGTGAAATTTAACCTGAAGAAGCGGGTGAAGCTGGCCCAGGGGCTATGGCTGATGTACTGGTTGGCCGTGATGGCCGGCGTGCTGGTCTTCAGCATGGGGCTCTTCTTCAAAATCGAGCTGCGCAAGCGGAGCGAGATGATGGACAACAACGAGAGCCACTTCGTCCCCAACCTGCTGATCCTGGTGGGTCTGCTGGCCTGCGGGGTCAACGTCTTCGGCGGGAAGGTCTGCCACGACTCCCTGGATGTCACCAAGTTCGGCAAGTGGAAGCCCATGATCAAGCACTTCCTGTGCGGCTGCATCGTCTTCAATGTGATCCTCTTCCTCACGGCCCTGCTCTGCTTCTGCCTGCGCCTGTCGCTCCAGTCCACGCTGGCCGAGGGGCTGAAGAACGGCATGAAGTTCTACAAGGACACGGACACCCCCGGCCGCTGCTTCATGAAGAAGACCCTGGACCTGATGCAGATCGAATTCCGCTGCTGCGGCAACACCAACTACAGGGACTGGTTCGAGATCCAGTGGATCAGCAATCGGTACCTGGACTTCAGCACCAGCGAGGTCAAAGAGTGAGTACTCCTCTCCCCTCTCCGCTCCTGATCCGGGGAGGTGTACATCGTTGTGAGACACGGGACTAGGTGAAAAGGAGAACCACAGGAAAGGCTCGGGGGAGAGCATTGGGTCTAGCCAGGCATAGATTCTGATGCAGATTTGGGTTTGGTACCAAAACAGCCTTTAGATTTTAAGATATAAAGAATTAGAGGATGGCCGTGTGCCAATGCAATGCAGGCTATTATATGACAAGGAACATGTGTGAGATATATGTGCAGCTGTAAGCGTTCATTGTAATGGGTTAACTGTGTAGCATTAGTGTCACAAATCTAGAAAGGTGGTTTGGAAGTGCTATCACAGTCAAGCACAAATCTAGAAAGGTCTAACCTGTGGCACACCCCAATCTACTACCCTGCAGCTCTGAGGGTTCTCATTCAGTACTGGGGGGCATTAAGGGTGGGGGCTTGCAGAAGAGTGGTTATCAGGTATATCACAAGGGTGTTAACTCTGGTGTTAGGAAATGCTAGGCTTCAGAGTGCCCCCCAATAAGCACACAGTTGACAGAACAGCATACTAATAATTGTTGTAGCTGCTCAGGCTCTCAATGCCTGCCAGCCATCTCTACTGAAGCTTATTTGAACTAGTGACATTAACACAGACTCGAAATCACTGAGCTTTGGAACTGGCGATACAGAGGAATGTCCATACTTGCTGTTTTAATCAATGTCTTAATAGTTTGGAATAGGAGTATGAGCGGCAAGACATGACACATGATCACATATTGTAGAATTGTAGGTGCTTTCAGAAGTAAATAGACGATGTCGTAATTCAAACCCAGGGCCAAACAGTCAGAAGTCCAAAACAAATTGGCACTACTGTCAGAATGGCTCCACATTCCACAGGTAGAGAGCACTGCCTTGTAACTGAAATCACAGTAATGTTCCTTTTGTTACCTCCTTGTGTAGTTCCACAGTTCCACACAAAATTCACCTCTGACACACACAAATGCACACCTGCGAGTGACAGTGTGTAGGCAAGGGTGCTGGGTCTCAATATCTAGATCTATATTGAGATATTTGTTCACAGACACATTCTCTTTTACAATAACAATATGCATATAGAGATATAGATGAGTGGTGGAGAGGTGGGTAGTTAAGTGGGTTAAGTGGGATGGAGGATAGTACAGTGTTATTGGGTTGTGAGGCAGTAATTATGGCAGAAGTAGGGGAGGGGGGTGGTGTAATTGGGTTGGGGGGGACAACACAGCATTATTGGAGTAGGGGGGCCCAGGCAATAGCACCCATTGGGGAGCAGTAGCAGTTTAAGTGGGTTGGGAGGCAAATGTGGGGAGAGTCGGGTTCGTGAGCCAGGTTCTGATTAGCGGATAATCCTTCTGGATCTCATTTCCACGTCCTTGACAGCTTACTGTCTCCACCAATCATAACAAGACTGCAGTGAGCCGCTAGTAATAGGCACTGGTACCGAAGACACTGATAGCTGGAACACCCATGTCCTTGTGACCACACTATCATTATGATTTTCATAAGATACACAATGCCACATTGTACTTTCTAGTAAGACATTATATGCCAGTGGTTGTGAAAGTATTTATCTGTGTGTATATGGCACAGTTTTTGGTTTGGCAAGTTTAGCGGTCAGCATTATTAACTTGCTGGAGTGTGCATGTTAAGAAACAAAATGGACACTTGCATGTCATTATGAGTTAAAGTTAAAGACAAATATTGATTAAATCCAGGCCTATGTGCACGTGTGTGTGTGTGTGTGTGTGTGTGTGTGTATGTGCATGTGTCTGTGTCTGTATTCCTTCAGGAGTCCAGAGAGTGTGCTTGTCTGCGCATGTGTACTTTTATGTGTGCGTGTGCAAGAGTTCAAAGAGAGGATAATGTGTGCATGTATGAGAGAGAGATGACAGGGGGCGGTTATACAGTAGGTGCGGATATCGATAATTCCAGAGGACAGCAGATCATGACCATCATCCCTGCCCCTGTCACTCTCACTCACATGGGATCCCGTCAAGTGGATATTCCCATAAAACCGCTTTAGAGTTACCTGCCCCATTCCTGTCACTCATACAGGTCTCCCATAGCAACATGCCGGCCAACCAGCTATTCCAACAAGCACCTTATTCACACCATCGCCAACCTTGGTCACAGGCACTCCTCAGGCACTGTTGCACTCTAATTTGAGCAAATGGCGACACTACTGTTTTATCACTTGTGATTTCAACCAATTACACACAAGATAATACATTTTGGCACCCATTGACATTTGCGTCAGCTGCAAAGGACAGAGATGTCCGTTATCCTCTCATCCTGTTCTTACCCCTTTAGGTGTAGAACAGCAGGCAGTGTGGTATTATGGTTAGGGAACTGGGCTTGTAACTCAGAGGTTGCAGGTTCAATCCCCAGGTGGGACACTGCCGTTGTACCCTTGAGCAAGGTACTTAACCTGAATTGCTTCAGTAAATATCCAGCTGTATAAATGGATTGTAAAGAAATGTAAAACTGTAAGTCGCTCTGGATAAGAGCGTCTGCTAAATGCCTGTAATGTAATGTAATGTAATGTAGGTGTGCAGGGCATTAGTCTAGAAAAACAACAATCACTGCATTTGTGTCCAAAACAATAACCTGTTTCATTTATTTCCCATTTCTTCTGTTTGTGCAGTGCCTTGGCTTGACATGGGTTGGCCTTTATTGACTTGACTCTAATCTCATAAAACATGATTCACTCTCACTGTGAGCCTTGGAGCCTGCTGCTGGTAAATTGCCCCATACCACATGCAGAGAGACGTGCTCAACATGCCCTGCCCTGTGCCAATGTTCATCATCATCAAACATCTTGATGGGCGATTTACAAGAAACAGTAATTGCACCAAGAGGCACAGAGCAGATTTTGGCAAATTCGAATGCTTGAGGAATGCTTCGTCGAGACCACTCGCCTGGCTGAATGCATCTCCGACACAATGGCGTGTTCAGTGTTTATGAGTTTGGCATTCTGAGTATTCACGTGCATTATCTTCTGTGTGCCTCTTCCCTCTCTCTCTCTTCTCTTCTCTCTCTCTCTCCCCCTCTCTCTCTCTCTCTCTCTCTCTCTCTCTCCTCCTCTCTCTCTCTCTCTCTCTCTCTCTCTCTCTCTCTCTCTCTCCCCTCTCCTCCTCTCCTCTCTCTCTCTCTCTCTCTCTCTCTCTCTCTCTCTCTCTCTCTCTCTCTCTCTCTGTCTCTCTGCCTCTCTCTCCCTCTCTCTCTCTCTCTCTCTCTCTCTCTCTCTCCCCCTCCTCTCTCTCTCTCTCTCTCTCTCTCTCTCTCTCTCTCTCTCCCTCCCTCCTCCCTCTCTCTCTCTCTCTCTCTCTCTCTCCCTCTCTCTCTCTCTCTCTCTCTCTCTCTCTCTCTCTCTCTCTCTCTCTCTCTCTCTCTCTCTCTCTCTCTCTCTCTCTCTCTCTCTCTCTCTCTCTCTCTCTCTCTGTGCAGTCGGGTCTTGAGCAATGTGGAGGGGAAGTACCTGATGGACGGGGTCCCGTTCAGCTGCTGCAACCCCAGCTCCCCGCCCCTGCATCCAGTTCCAGCTCAACAATAACTCTGCCCACTATGACTACGACCACCACACCGAGGAGCTCAACATCCACACCCGCGGCTGCCGCGATGCCCTGCTGTCCTACTACGGGGGCATGATGAACAGCATCGGAGCACTGGTACTGCTGTTCACCATCCTGGAGGTGAGAAACAAACCGGAAGTAGGATGGAGGACCAGGAAATTGGTGTCTGCCTGCCCCTCTTCACTTTTATAATTGCACGATAATCCTCGATACTTTGACACTCAGATCCACGAGACCAGTAAAGTCTAATTGATCAACTAAGAGCTATAGCTGGGTGAGCATGAAGACTCAAATAGTCAACAGCTCAACCTCATGTCCTGGAAGAGGCTGGAGAAATGGGCTGTGCATGGTTTCTCCTTTCAGGTTTCTGGGTTTGTACAATACAACAGGAGCCACTCTCGCTGTGAGATGTGAGAGCATCCATCTTCCAGCAGAGCTTGTATGAAAGGGGTGTTGAGTTTGAGTGCTGAACTTCTGGCTAACTGGGGGTCTGTGGGACATTGTACATGGTCTGTGAGACATGGTAGCTTTAGCTTCACAGGCAGCTCTCTGCAGAGCTGGTATGTGACTCAGTGGCTCATTTAATGAGCTTCAAGCAAAAGGGCTTTTCTGCTGAGTCTCTTCTCTCAGCTCCATTGGTGGGATTTGACCTGTGATTCATGGGCTTTGGTGTCTGGGCTATGCACTGGTTTTTATGAGTAGGCCGGTATGAATTGTGCCTCTTAGGAGCATTGGGGCCTCGATTGGGGTAATACTGCCCTCTGCAGGCTTCTGTGGTCACTGCGCTATGAAAGAACTTTGGACAGCGCAACAACCCGAAACCTCCAATGATCAGAAAGATATGGGGTAAATCGGTGAGTGAGACCACTGTGGGGGTAATGGGGGGCCATAAACCCACAGAGTGCCATGCACGACCGCTATCATAGCTTTACGCCTTGCCTTAATCCAATCCTGGGACAAGCGACACGCTCACAGCCAGATGATGCAGTGCCCACTTCTTCATCTGCCAACAGGCATCCAGACGTCCCTGGATGTGTTTCAGACACATTCGATTCCAGCCTTGTGCAATGGTCGCAGTGACAACGTTGATCTCTGACTAGTATGGTGGTCGGTTTGACAGTGATGTCACAGCTCTCAAGCCTTGCTTTCCCTTCCCACACCGACCCTGTGAGGAATGCATGCACTCCTAAGTATGGGAGAGTGCGGGTGAGACCAACCCTCACACGCTCAAGTGTTCATACCAGACTGGGAGAGTCACACACTCACCCCTTAATTTGAGCACATGTGCGGGTCACTCATGTGGTTTTTCCACCTACTGAACTCTCTGATAGAGCAAATGGCATGACCAAATTGCATCGGGCCATTTCAGGTTAATCTATAACAATTACAGGAGACACAACAACTAATGAAACATTCCACCTGAAATAGTTTGGCTTACGCAAGTGACGCGGGGCATCAGAGAGTGTCTCTGAGGATCAGTGTTTTGCTGAGGAGTTCATCTTCACGAGAATCAACAGCCCACCTTCCAGGGCTTTAAACTGGACTACGAGGTGGGATTCTAGCACCCCAGACATTCAGACTGGGGACATAGGTGTTGATGTCTGAAATTCCTGGGAGATACAGAATGATTTAAGCAACAGTTTTGTTTCTCATCTTAATTGAAAATGAAGTAAGAAGTGTGTTAAATTGAGGTTCGGCAAGGAGGAACTGAGTACACTTGGCTTGGTGGTCAGTAGTCTCAAAGTACCTAGAACTAGAAAAGCTTTACTCTTTGTGATTGTGTTGAGTTGAGAGGTCTGCCTTAAAGCAGCGGTGGTCAAACTGTCAGTGTGTGTGCTGCAGTCAGTAATGCAGTTTATTCTTCCGGCCTCCAGGTGGCAGTAACGGTGGGACTGAAGTACCTGAGCACAGCCTTGGAGACTATTTCAAACCTTGAAGACCCGGAGTGCGAGAGCGAGGGCTGGCTGCTGGAGAAGAGCGTGAAGGAGACCGTGGCCGGCTACATGGAGAAAATTAAGTCACTCCGGAAGGGCAAGGTGGGGGAAGGGGAGGCACAGGCTGTTGCCACGGTGAGCTGAGTGGGTCCCACCCACTGGGATTGAGACCACTCCCTCTCATAGGAGCAAGAGAGGGCAATCCTCTCACACACCACTCCAACTACCAAAGCCGAACCAAAAAAACCCTTCACATGGAAAACAAAGAAAAACCAAACATGTAAATATGAATACATTTGTCCATAAAACTGTGTATATACTAAAGGTACATTTCTCAAAAGAAATTCCCAAATTCGATATATATTTTGGTCTATATATTTTCTGCAATTCTGTGCATTCATGTGGACAGATCTTAAATTGAAATAATCCCTGTGCCTCCCCCTTCTTGTCATCATAGGGCCATATCTGAGTACAAGCCCGTGAACAACCGCATTCTGTTTTTTGTTACAAAAATGTGTCCAATTCAAATTTTCTAAGAAAAATGATTCTTTATCCTGTAATACGTTTTTGAGAAGTGGATATATAACCCGATGGATATGCAACACTTGCGTCGTAAGTGTACGTGTGTGTGAGACGAAGGTAATGGATACTTAATCTGCCCCCACCCCCCACCCCCAAGACCCATGACACCTTTACCACTGACCTGGCATTGTGGGGTAGTGGCTAAGACAGAGGGATGGTGACACTATGACAGTAATGACTGCGCTAATTTCACCCGGGTCTTTGAAGGACATCCCCAGGTCCACATGATCTGCAATCCCAGCCTAAGCTGCTTTCGGACAGGGGGCGGGGGTGCTGATGGTGACAGAAACCTATGTTGTCATGGCAGCGGAAATGAGGCAGCTGTCAAACCCAAGTACTCACTGTCTGCCCCAGTCTCAGCCTCTGGGACCCTGTGCAGACTGAAAGCCGGTCCCAGGAGCACACAGAAAACTAAAACCCACGTCTATATTCTTACGCGCATGCACACTACTCATACACACACACAGTGCTGCCATCGGGTTATATATCTGCTGGCTGTAAGAAGCAAGTTAAGACAGAGTTTGTACACCGCTGAGGGGCTGATGTCGGACTGACCTTCAGCCGTTTTCTGGGGATGTGCTAAAAGATGAGAGTTTACCAAGAGCTAGAGGCAGGAAGTTGACAGGTTCAGAGTTTACCCATCACCCCTGCGTGAGTGCATTAGATGCTAACAGTATGAATTTCCAGTTAAACAGAAGACTGTAATATTGCTAATCTTAAAATAACAAGTTGTAATTTTCTGTATGACTATACTTTTTTCCCCTTTCTTTCTCTCTCTGTAATTTTGACCGGTAAACCCATTTCTGTAAATTTTGACTTTGGTCAACAGTAATGTCTATTTTGTGGGTCAGGCGGAGCAGATAGCCTCTCTGCCCTGTAAGATACAGGATGTATAAAGAGATTCTGAGCACGTCCCGTCTCGCATGACCCAAGCGAGTTTACCGTTAGCATGGGTGCCGCTTCCATTTAGGTTCCACGTTAAAAGCACAAAGCAACACAAGGCACTTCTGCCTGAAACAGGAACCACTGCGACAGCACCGCGCCGTTCAGCTTCCGATTCCGTCACACGGAAGCAGTTCGAGTTGGACAGGTTGGATGGTGTGTTATGTACATAATAACTGCCCACACCCTATTCTAGTTTTAGAAAGGTGGGGGCTCCCGGTTTGCGGGTGGAGTGGGACCCCGATCCGAGCGTGACCTGGAGGTGTGTTGCAAGGGCTGGGGAGGAAGACGTTGGGATTGGCAGCTATACTTCCACAGGATCAAACCGACTCTTCCACTTACACCCTTCGCACCTGAAGCAGGGCGGAGCCATGTGCCCGCTAGGGGTTACACAAGGTCAAGGAGCGGGGCCTGGTTTACTGGTTTCCGTGCCCTCGGCGCTCCTGTGCAACACACCTGGCCAGCAGCCAGAGATGCTTCCTAATCACAAACTAAGAGTTGAGACTACTGGAAAACTGTTATCATACTAAACTAAAAAAACTAAAAAAAAAAACTTTTAAAAAACTGGTTGATGTAAACAGATTTACTGTTAATATAGATATTTTTTCTAATGTCATAGCTAATAAAAAAAAAAAAAAAAATTTAAATAGGTTACGATCTCAGCAACAGGTTCTTTGTGTCTGGCGTAGATGTTCTTCTTGTATGTTCGAATAAAGTTTTAGCCACGTGTGATGTCCTCTCTGGAACTGTGGTCTGTTCAAATGTGACAAGGAGTTTTTTTCTTGCAAGCCACTGATTGGTTGGGCTGCAACGGCCTTCCTGTTTGCGAAGTTAAAAGAAGTGGGGACAGTCTGACATTCCACCAAAACTCAACGGCCATTGTGAGACTCACCCCAGGTGGTACACGTGATATTCAAAGACCAAACCGTGACCGGTATAAAGCTGTGTTATATTCCACGGCAGAAATGGCTTCTCTGTTCCATGGAAAATATGAGAAGGCAGGGCAGGGAGAGGCACGCAAAGAAAGAGTGGAAAGACATGGCCACAGGGGAGACAATGGGAAACGGGAGGGCAGCTAAGGGAGATGCTAAGACCTTGGAGGGAGGCCTCCTTTGCCTGATGAGATCACAGAGCTTTGCATGAGGGTTCCTCTCACCAGGGGTCTGGTGTCCAGAACATGGGTGGCGTGTGAACCATTTTCTCCTTGTACTGAACATGCAAACAACATCTGTAGTAGAGACACATACCATCAATGACCTTGCTTACACCTGGGAAACTATTATGTCCAGTGCATACAAAGCGGCTGTGCTACGTCACAGACCTCCAACAGCATAGGAAGCAGTGCACTTGGGCAGTGCTCAAAAAGAAAATTTGTCCTTAAATTTGACTTGTAAATGCAAGTGTTACATTTTTTTCTTCATAAACGCAGTTTGGCGAGTTTAGCTATCCCACAATGAACTCAGCTAACCTTTTTTTGTGAGGGAAAATACCAAAACCTGCCTTTCTTCTTAAGTCAAACTTAAGAAGAAATGTTGATTCAATCCAGGCCACAACAGCCCTTAATGGGTGATACAAACACTAGGAACAGCCTTCAGAGCTTGGCTCTCTATTCTCACAATTTTATAGTTGATATATTTTATGTTTGCATCTGTTTGAGATTTGTAGACTGTTTCTGAGACGTGATTTTAATTAGTATTTTTTGTAATAGGTGAGAGAGAAGGGATTGGTTTTGCATTGTATTTCAACACCTGTCCCTAAAACCACTGTGGAGTCTGATTGTTTAAAAAAAATAATGATGTCAAAACCGTAGTAGGATTGCATCACACTGCTGCGGTAAAGAGAACCTGGTCACACTTTATATATTGTTTTTATCTAAACGGTCATTTTTATTCAACAATTCAGGACAAGAACTTTGCTCAAGGATCCAGAAGCAATACCCCACTGGAGATTCAAACTGGCAACCACCACGTTCCAGGGACAATTCCCCAAACCCCTTTAGAGTATGAGAACTGGTAACATTATATCAGGATAGGGTGTGAGGAAATGGACAGGCCCCATGCTCATGAAGTGTAGGAGAGTTTGAAGGAGTTTCGAGGGTAACCTGGGAGCACAAGGTGGCAAACGAGACGGTCGGCATGGTGATGGCCCGGGCAGAGGGTAAGGAGGCCAGCCTGCCTCTGGTCCGCTCTGTGGACCAAAGTATATAAACAGTGGCTGAAGAGATAAGGGCCACAAAGCCGCTTGGATGAACGGATTAGGCTCCAGTCAGGTGACGCAAGGAAATTTTTCAAAGCACCTCAGAGCACAAGGGTACATCCTGTAGGACACTCTGTCTTCACCTGTGCCGTTAAATCCAGTCACTCATAAAACCTTCCGGAGTACCCGATAGGGCAGCGTCTCACAAACTCAGTCCTGGGGATCAACTGCACATTCTGCTTTTGGCTCAAACCACAGCCTCTGCAGCCTCTGAATTAGACCAAGCTGTCAATTGTTCTTAATCAGACACTTTTAATATGTATTGAAGGATGATTTATGTCATAAATAGTTATGCACGCCAGGATAAATGTCCCAAACAACAAGCCAAACCTGCATTGTGGTAAAATACGTTTAAGGGAAAAAATGAAGGTAGAACTTGAACATGTTTTCAACAACCTTAATAGACCAAGATACTGGTTGTAATAAAAACCAGCACACACAGTGGGTCCCCAGGAGTTTGGGAAGCACTATGTTAGAAAGGAGGAGAAAGAGCCTGTATTCATTTTCACCTTTATTTACTTTTTTTACTGAGCAAATACCCATACCCTGGCCAGCTTCCACACGCCTGCCCTGTAACCTATATATGTAGGTGAGACTTGTCGGACACAATGGTAGTTATGTGGCTTTGTGTCAGCACATATTCACCCCCCCACACACTGCCCTCTGACTAAAAGTGGCAAGGTCTCGCTGCACGGTATGCTGCTGTCCACAGCTAGGCCACTGGCCTAATCCTCTTTCCCTGGTGACCCTGGTGAGTGTGCTGACCAGCGTGCTGGACGGGCTCTGAGCTGGGCGAGTCTGACAGAACTGGGGCATGGGGACTGCTGCGCAAAGCACCTGTGGTTATTATGGCCACTCACACAACCAGGTCACACCCCCAGCCTACACAGGGGGGAGACAAAATAATGGAAATATACTCGTATGTTGAAGTAACTAAATCAAAATGAAAAAGGAGCCTGCACGTGCTTCATACTAATGTCAATACTAATTACAGTTTCTGCTATAAAATACTTTTTAAAATCAACACTATTATATCTTAAAAGTGTTTCTAAAACAGATTTTGAAAGAGGTCAAATAGTTGGTGCCCGAATTGCAGGCGCGTCAGTCAGAGAAATGGCAAAATTATTTAATGTGTCAAAGGAAACGGTGACGAAAATCATGATGGCATACGCCAAACAAGGAAGAACTGACCCAGTCTCAACAAAAACGACATTGTGAGCTTCACAAAGCTGATATTTATGGTAGGGCTGCCATTCAGAAACCAAGGCCAACACGCAACACGCGATGCATAGCCTGGTGTAATGAGCACAAAACGTGGACTTCAAAGCAGTGGAAGGGACAAAAATAGGCCCTGCCATTTGGCTCAGATCCAGTGGTCTGGGTTGCCAGCACCCGTGAGTTGTCCCCCCATTTTCTGTCGGCACTAATTTTTATGGATGATATATATTTATATTTTTAATTAAAAATATATATATAAAATAATTGGACAAAACTAGCCCAAATCTGCCCGTAGACTATATAGCCAGTCCAGCCCTGATATGGTCTGATGAGTTGCCTTTTTATGGATCAAAGCCAAAGGTAGCAGTTAAAAGTTAAACATGGTGGTGGATCTGTTATGATATGGGCAGCTTTCTCATGGGACTCATTGGGTCCAATTATTATTCTGCATGGTAGAATTATGGCCAAAGGATACAAAGCCATTTTAGGCAACCAGATGCAGCCTATGGTGCAAACATTGCTTCTTCAAAGTATTCCAGGAACATAACACACCCATACACACTGCTAAAACAGATTGAATGGTTTCATGAACACCAGGATGAAGACAAACAGCATCCATGGCCTCACCAATCAGCAGATCTAAACATAATTGAACCTTTATGGGAGGTTCTGGGACGTAGAGTGTGGAGTAGATTTCCACCACCTTCATCTCTCAAAGAGCTGGAGGCTTTCCTTCTTGCAGAATGGCCTAATATCCCACGAGAAATAGTTACAAACTTATAATAGCATTCCAAGGATTGAAGCGGTTCTGAAGGCAAAGGGTGGGCCAATTCCTTATTACTGCTCACATACTGTTTGGTGTTTCCATTATGTCTGCCCTCTGTATACACACACACACATCCACGCACACACCACACTGCACCAGCACAAACTGCCAAACCTCTCTTTTTAATGCATTTATTTCAGTATTGTTTTACAATATAGTACAATGTACCCATTTATACAAGAATTCACATATTAACAAGTCTGTTCATTACATGTGTTGAAAACGTATCCTCAATACTGGAAGCGTATCACAGAACAGGTGAGGTTTGGAGGGTAGAGGGGGTGTTACCGGGAGAACAGACCTAACGGGGAGGTATCAGATATAGTACACATGAGAGAGCCAGGATCTGAGTGAGTGAGTGAGTGTGAGTGTGTGTAAGTGTGTGTGTGTGTGTGTGTGTGTGTGTGTGTGTGTGTGTGTGTGTGTGTGAGTGTGTGTGTGTGTGTGTGTGTGTGTATCCATCCTTCCACAGAAAGTCTGCAGTCTTTCTATTAAATGCCCTGCTCAGTTTACACAGGCCAGGCGCCGGATCTGAAATCCCGAATGCGCACTGCGGCCCTTTCTCCTGGTGCTGTGTGGATGGACTCCTTTTGTCGCCGTGGTCAGAGGGGCCCGAGGACGGGGTTGACCTTGTGTGAAAGCAATGACATCACTGCAAAACGCCACAGAAAGTACAGAGGGCCGATCACCATGGAAACGAAACGGCCCAAAAAATGTAAAAAATGAATGTAGACGGGATATTTTTCTGCTTTCTGGTATAGAAGCCGGTCGACATGCTGAGAACTTCACGTTGAAAAATACAAAACGACAAGCAAACAAAGAAACAGGAGCGCTTCGGAGTCGATTAAGTCGTGTGTCCAAACCAGACACCCCCCCCCCCCACCATCCCCTCTCCCCAGTTCTGTGCAGGATAGAAGAATTCACTTAAATAACAAGCGTTACAAAACAATAAAAAGAAACTAAACACACAAAAAGCCCGAATCAAAATACATTCAGCGCACACACACACACACACACACACACACACACACACACACACACACACACACACACAGAGAGAGAGAGAGAGAGAGAGAGAGAAGATCCGAGGAAATGACAGAAACATCAATAGCGATGGATCCTTTCATCCATGGCAGTCAGTCTCTTGAGTGTGGAGAGGGAAACACAGTCCCCACTGGCCACAGCATGGTTTCCAGTGTGACTGGGGTAGGGGGGGTGACATGTACTGTTGCACGAGACACACAAGCTGAATGGCTTCTCTCAACTACACTCACTGCCAACACACACAACCACACACACCCATTACTTCCCACTCCCAAACCAGGCCAGAACATCCTACAGAAATAAAAAATGAATAAAACATGCATCCACGAGGTAGATGCACAAAAACAAACACTTAACACACACGCGCACACACACACACACACGCGCACGCACATACATACATACATACATACATACATACACACACACACACACACACACACACACACACGCACACACACGCATCTCAGGAGTCTGTATATATAGTTTATATTCACTGAATGTCATGTATTTTGGGTTCATTAAAGATATGTGGCTCACTTGGATAAAGAAAACGCAGGCAAGGCGCAGTAAGTGTGGGGGCCACCTACCCCCCCAACGCCGGAGTCACCAGATACAAAACGCCCATCTGCAAAGTGCAGAGCCACAGCCTGACCACACGGGGCACTCTCGCGGCACTGAAAACACCCCGCGTTGAGCAGGGGCCACTGTGGCTTCCGCACAGCGAGATAAAAATTGTGCTTACTCAGAATCACCAGTACTGTTTTGTTTAAAGCAAAACGGCGGTTAATAAATCAAAAGCCATCTATCCTAAAAATAACTTAAGTACATACATACATACATATATATATATATATGTATATATGAATAAACAGAAATGAAACGCCATTCCTACAGAAGTGTTACTCTGGGTATTCATGTTGCATTGAAGCTGGTCACTTGCAGCTCAACGCACAGCTAACTGCTTTATATATCTCAATGACAAAAAAAAGGAACACAATCTCGTCTGAAAGAATAGCGAAAGAAAAGGTAAACGACATGCATTCGTCCTCTCTCGGACAGAGTGAGGGAGGGAGAGAGGGAGGGGCACGAAGGCGGGGGCCACGTTGCCCAAAAAAACAACCTCTGTCCCGTGTGCAGGACCCCTGGTCTGGGACAAGAGCGTCCAATCACAGGCCTGGCCATGCATGGTGGGCGTGGCCCGAGGGCGGGGCCGCTGTGACATCACAAGTGCTGCCAGTCGATGCCCACCAGCGTCTGGTTGGCCTCCTGGGCGTGGCCAATCTCCTCGGTGATGCTGTGCTGGCGCCAGAGCTTCTGGATCTTTCTGTACCTCTCCCGACACAGGTGCAGCGGATTCCCCCGTCTGAGCACACAGAGAGGGAGAGAGAGAGAGAGAACAGCTGAACGTGGAAGAACACAGAGCAGGAACAGAAATGATTGAAAATAGGGAACTGGCCAAACAGAGAAGGGAGGAGAACGAGGGAGAGGGCAGAATCTGGCGCTCACCTGAGGCCCTGGTCCGTCTCACCGTAGTCATCCAAGTAAGGAGGAGCGTAGAAACAGCCCTTTGTCTTCCCAGCCAGGAACAGCACCTGACTCTCTCGGACCCTGGAGCAAAGCCACAGATCAACACTCTCATACGCACGCACACGCACACAAAAAACACGCACACGTGTGCGCAAACACAGACACAGAGACAGACACACACGCACACACGCACGCACGCACGCACGCACGTACTGTATATCCACACAGACGCACACACAAACAGAGTCTTTACTAGGAGGTACCTAATAAAGGAAACCTGGTGGAAATTTACCCGAGGATAATGGGTTTACCCAAGGTCGCCGCCCTGCTGGACAGTCACCTGTGTGCGGTGGCAGCTGGGAGGGCGCTGGCGGAGGCTGAGTGCCTGAGGCGGGCCGGCGGAAGGTTACCTGAGGAAGATGCCCACGCCGGCTCCACAGGTGAAAGTGTGTGCGGTGCAGGCCCCCACGTCCTCGCCCTCCAGCTCGGTCTGGCAGCAGTAGCTCTGGGAGCAGAGCATGGTGCCGCACACCAGGCACAGGGTGGGCGCCCGGGACTTGTCCCCGCCAGACTTCGGGCACCTGGGAGCGGGCACACAGACACACACACACACACACACTCAGCACAGGAACATCTACTCACAACATCGTGCCTTCGCTGTGCTTGCTCCCAGACTCTGGAATAGCCTACCCTCTTGTATTCGATCCGCTGAATCAGTCTCAGCTTTTAAATCTAATCTTAAAACACATTTGTACAGATTGGCTTTGCCCAATGTATGATTTTATTGTATTGATTGTTTATTTATTTTTATTTAAAAAAATGTAAACTTGTTTTACTTTAATAAATAAACGTCTATAAATAAACGTATTATTATTAACAGCATCACTGCTATGCCCATTTAAAAAACCGGGGGTTACAAGCCCAGCTCGCAAGGCGCGGTGAAAGCAAACATGATTTCCAGCGTGCAGGAGACTGAAGTGAAAAGCATCGTGGCTCACGTGAAGCTGGAGGCTTGGTTGATGAGCGAGCTGTAGTCATCCGGAAGGTCGATCAATCGGTTGGACTCCCGGGGGAAGCTGGACGGGGAGAGGAGAAGAACCTGGTCAGCCCTCAATCTGACCCAAAACAAAATCATCACAAATAAAGAGCACACACGCAGCACATTCCCTTTTCAGCTTGAGCAAAAGAGTTCCGGCTCACACTTCAATTTTACGGGGGTAGCGTAAACTTTGTATTCTTTTACAACTGCACTTAAGTTAACTTAATGTTTGTTATTTTGAAACATTTCCTTAGCGTTTGGGTATTTTGAGGGCTGACATAGTGAAGTTTGCTTAGTGGGCTACCTTGAAGATACAACTGAAGGGTTAACACTTTTTGACACATGTTGCGCTCAAAATATGATGTGCCTGCATGGACACACGACTGGGGAAGCGAATACCAGTCACCATACCAGAATTTTGGGTGGAACTAATGCACAAGCTAGTACGCTAGCAAATGTTTTAGCAACACCAGCACACTGGCACTGCTAGACGTGACTCTGACAAAGCTACAAGTCTCTGGGTGGGCTTAAGGACATTGTCAGGGGCAGAGGGAACGGAACTGACCTCACGAGAGAGCCACTTCCTTGGAGGCGCTCCCGCACACTTGAGTGAGAGCACCACCTGCAGGAGAGGAGGACTTGGTGAACAAATTCAGCGTAGAAGTCAGATCCCACAAAAGACACCAGTTTATATGACCTGCACCAATCCCAGTACACATGCTATGGGGCATCCACCAATTACTACCACCAACAGGGGAAGATGAGGGCAGGGAAGGCAAGGAGAGGGATAGGGGGAGAGAAAGAGAGAAAAGAGGGGGGAATAGGGCAGTGTGGGGTTGGTAAGGGGGAATAGGAGAGAGAAAGGAGAGGGGGAGTAGGGCAGTGTGGGGGGGGAGGAGAGAGAAAGGAGAGGGGGAGTAGGGCAGTGTGGGGGAGGAGAGAGAAAGGAGAGGGGGAGTAGGGCAGTGTGGGGGGGGGAGGAGAGAGAAAGGAGAGGGGGGGGGAGTAGGGCAGTGTGGGGGGGAGGAGAGAGAAAGGAGAGGGGGAGGAGGGCAGTGGGCAGGGGGGTTGGAGGAGAGAGAAAGGAGAGGGGGAGTAGGGCAGTGTGGGGGGGGAGAGAGAAAGGAGAGGGGGAGTAGGGCAGTGTGGGGGGAGGAGAGAGAAAGGAGAGGGGGAATAGGAGAGAGAAAGGAGAGGGGGAGTAGTCAGTACTGTTGGAGCAGTGGGTCCAGCAGGTCTCTGTAACTGTGGAACAGCTGCAGCAGGTTGGAGGGCAGGCAGAGATACCCACACAGCTGCTCCCACTGACCCGGGCCCAGAGCTAGAGACACAGAGACAGAGGAATTACCAACTGTGTGTGTGTGTGTGTGTGTGTGTGTGTGTGTGTGTGTGTGTGTGTGTGTGTGTGTGAGTATGTGTGTGTGTGTGTGTAAGTGTGAGTGTGTAGTATGCAGCTGTACATTCACAGAGGAGAGTCTGAAGCCACGTGCATATGTTTGCTGCTGTTACAGGTATGCGTGTTCGTATGGCGTCACTTCGCTAGTAGATTTTCTGTCCGTCTGGGCGTTTCTCGGTGCATTCGGGCATATTCACCCTGCAGCTCCGGGGGGGTGGGCACCCCGTTCAGGTGGTGGAAGAAGAGCGCCGCGCCCCTCAGGTACGGCAGGATCCCCGTCTTCACGCAGCGCCAGAGGTGCCAGCCCGAGCCCGCCTCACGCAGGCCACTGAAACACAGCACAGACACAGCGCTCAGGTCACTCACACACACGGGCTGCACTGTGTTACGGGCCACACTGTGTTACACTGGCCACAGTGTGGGGGCGCTGGGTCCGGCCGCTCTTACCTGCCCACGTGTGTCCTGAGGAGGTCGTAGAGGCGACACGCCCCCTCCTCCTCCTCTCCACCTCCGCTCTCCTGCTCCATGGTCGTTTCCGCTGTAGAGACGCGCACAGGTACATAATTATAACAGGTTATAATTCATTTTTCCACCTCATTTCATACAGGCAATGGGTGACTTGTGCTCCTCACTGAATGTACTGGGACTAAGGGTTCTCCAAAAGGCTCTGTTAAGGCTAAACGGAGACAGCTGCACACTCTCAATAGCAAAGATAACGGCACCTTGGCCACTAGTGGGCGCTCTCTCACCTGGCACAGAGGTGAGCAGGATCTGGACGATGTGCGCCACGGTGACCAGGTGAAGCAGGTGCATCTGGGCGCCTGTCCACACTGAGACCTGAGGAGTCCTGACAGTGAACAGAGCTGTAGGAGAGCACCACACTCACCTGAGAGAGAGGGGAGGGAGGGGGAGAGAGGGAGGGGGAGAGAGAGGGGGAGGGAGGGGGAGAGGGAGAGAGGGGGAGGGGAGAAGGAAAGAGGGAGAGAAAGAGAGGGGGAGAGAAAGAGAGGGGGAGAGGGAGAGAGGGAGGGAGGGGGAGGGGGGGAGAGGGAGAGAGAGAGAGAGAGAGGAGGGGAGAAGGAAAGAGGGAGAGAAAGAGAGGGGGGGAAGAAGAGGGGGAGGGAGAGAGGGGGAGAGAGAGAAAGAAAGAAAGGGAGAGAGAGAGAGAGAGAGGGAGGGGGAGAGAGAGAGCAGGGGAGAGATATAAAGGGGAGGAAAAGTAATATGAGAGAAAAGGAGGGGAGAGAGAGATGGAAACAGAGAGGAGGCAGGGAGGCAAGTGAGGGAGGGACAGAGAGGGCAAGAAGGAAAGAGAGATGGGGAAGAGAAGAGAGGAGGCAAGAGAGTAAAGGGGAAGAGAAAATGGGAGTAAGGGAGGGAAATAAAAAGAAACTTATTTGGTTTTCCATTTTTAGAATATATATATATATGATGGTGAGACATGTTGAGAAGTTCAGGAATAACAGTGAGCAGAAGGAGCCAGAGTCAGCCACAGTGGCCCTGTGACACACGGAGGCCTTTCTGCAGGGCTCACCAGCAGGTGGAACATGTCCACGTCCAGGATGCTGGGAGAGCTCTCCACCTGCGGGTCCACACCCAGAGCTGTGGGAACACAAACCCTGCATCAGCACACCTGCACACACCCGCACACACCTGCACATCCACTCCGCTGGGCTCACTCCTTAAAAGGGCTCTTCTAATCGGCACGGGGGTTTGAAGTTACTATGGAGTTTATTATGCGCAAAATATATAAGATGCTAGTGGAGGCAATGGGTTCAAATCGGTCTCAGGTGGCTAGGCTAACATTTTCACATTGTTCTTTGATCATGTAAACGAACAGAAATAAAGGAACCCGGTCTCTCTTTGACTGCAGGCAACTTTTAGGGTTTAGAAACTTGTTTTAAAATTGAGTGAACTGTCCTTTTAAGCTCAACACAAAGCAGAATTTCAGGCCAATTTGATTCATTTCAGCGCACATGATCTGTCCCAGCATGTAGGTTCAGGGGTTTCTGGGCAACGGGGCTCACCTGCTAACAGTCTGATGAAGTGGCCCTGCACAGAGGGCAGACCGGATGCTGTCCAGCACGCTGAGCCGAACCTGGCCAGCGACCTCAGGCAGTCGTCCTTCACATGGGCACAACACACAGGGTCAAGGTCACTCTCAGGACTACAGCCATTTAACACACAGTGTCAAGGTCACTCTCAGGACTACAGCCATTCACAGCACAGCGTCAAGGTCACTCTCAGGACTACAGCCATTCAACAGCACAGGGTCAAGGTCACTCTCAGGACTACAGCCATTCACAGCACAGGAATCTACCCATCCACCTGCCCTGTTGCTCTACCACTTCTCCCCCCTCCTCCATCCTCATCCCTTTCTTCCCTCCCTCTTCCACCTCCTTCCTTCTCCTCTCCATCATCCCCTCTCTGTGCCCTGATGTACCCCCCAAACAGGAAGTGGGCCGGGCAGGTTACCTGTCTGCAGGGTAAGCTCCCAAATAAAGGCTTCTCCTCGTCCACCAGCAACCGCTCTGAAACCCACAGGAACAGAATTCACAATGTGCGAAAGTCCCTTTTCCAAGCGATGAAAAATATCACACACGCATTACTACACAGCCTTCATTGGAATAAAACATTTCCCCAAAGCACAACCTACACCACCGGAAATGGTCTAGTTCAATTTCCCAAATCTTTACAATGACAGATGCATGGAACAGTGACTAATATGGGGACGGAGGAAGACTTCCATGGAAGAATGGAGGAGGATCTAAGGGGGTGGCCTTCACTGTGGAGCAGACGCTCCGTTTGTGGAGTAGCGCTGTCACATGTTTGAATATCCGATCGAACACCGGTTTCGAAGATGAATGGGGAGATTTATTGGACCGGAGCCAATAAAGTTTGATCACGCAAACTAGCATTCCTCACACTTTGCAAGGAAAGAGACTTGTCTTTTCTGGGAAATATCAAAGAGTTTTTAAACAACGAAAGGATTGGGGGGGTGGGGTAACGAGGGTAACTCACCTATGGACTGGATGGTGTAGGAGGGGGGTGGGGTAAGGACTCACCTATGGACTGGATGGTGTAGGCACAGCTCCCCCAGCACATGATGGGCACTCGGGGGTCCTGCTCGTTGGGGTGCAGCTTAAGGCCGACTTTATAGGTCGCTGTCCCAAACGTGGTCAGCATCTCCTTTATGGTGGGGGAATAGGGGTTCCTGTGGGGACAGGGGGCGGGGCGGAAAAAACCTCAAACACAGCACGAGCGATACCGCGATTGGGCCCCGAAACCCCGTCTGTCACACCTGCTGTCTCACTCCTTCCCTTTTCCCCACACCACACCACACCTGTGAGTGGACCTGGCCTGGCTGTATCCAGGCACACAGCACCACACAGCACCACGCCACACCACGCCTGTGAGTGGACATGGCCTCTGGCTGTATCCAGGCACACGCCTGTGAGTGAACGTGGCCTCTGGCTGAATCCAGGCACACAGCACCACACTTACTTGGGAGCGTGGTCAGGCCTGAAGCCCTCAGGAGCTGCGTGGTCATCCAGTGGGTCAGGCTCATCGACGGCTCCAGCACCTGGAACCACACACACCTGTCACCACGGTACGCCGCACTACACAAACACACACGCACGTACGTACACACATGCAATAGAGCACACACGCCGCCTCCACACACACATGTATGAAGGCATACTTTTTTTTTTTCTGTATATGTGACTCGATGGGAATCAAACCCACACACTAAGCGTTGTCAGCGCCGTGCTCTACCTACTGAGCCACACAGAACCACACGCACACATTCACACGTCTCCATACGTCTCTACGCACGCACGCACAGGGATAAAGAGTTTGTGGTTTATTTCTTCTTCTTGTTGTATTGTAAGATACTCACTCGATGGCTTGAGTTTCCTGTGTGCGGAGTGAAGGGCCTTGACCTGCTGGCCTATGGTCTTCAGCCACTGGGCAAGGCCTGGCTGCTCACAGCTGGGGAGGTAGAGAGAGAGCAGCCTGGAAAGGGAGTCCATCTGTGGTACCGTACCTGCTACACTACAATACAGTGCCCCTAGTGGCCATGTGAAGTGTTGCATACAAGCATGAGTCTCAAATTAAACGAAGTGGGCATATGGGCGTACGACACTGGAGAAATCACCCCAGCACCATAAGCTAGAGCTTAAATTCACAGCAATTCACACAGCAATGTTTCTACACAAATTGGGTTTAACTGAGCTTTGTGTTTACACAAACAAAAAGACAAAAGCCTAAAAACTAAACATTCATTCAGCCTTTTCTTTTCAATCGTGTCCCTTTAAGAGAGCTTTGAGTCAACCGCTTAATAATAAATGAGAGTTAAATTCGTTCTAAAGGGCCTGGGTGCAACGAATACATCTTAATTAAGTTTAACTGGTTTAACACTAAATGTAACGCTAGGCACAAATGTGAAAAATGTGTAGAAGCAGAATCCTCGCTTTTACATTTTGACTACTGTCATCACCCCCAACAACCCATTTCTTTCATGAAGGACTGTCTAAATAAATAAATAAATAACTTGACATCTATGGACTGTTTTTTATCTTGCAGCTATATAAAATATATATAAAAACTAGGACCTTAATCAATATATAAAACTTAAGATACGCTGAATTAAAGACCTTAAGCAATTATTTTCCCAGCAAGAGGTAAACGCTGGTGTAACATCTTAAAAGTAAATGTGACATTAGCGCTTGGTGAAGGGCACCACGGTCGGCACAAAGCGAGAGTGGTATTAGCCTTATCCGCAGGGGGAAAGGGCTGGTGGAGCGCTGGTGAGCGTCTTTAGCGGTGAGGATTACGGAGGGTATAACTGGGAAATGCTTATCAGGGGTTGCTGCAGGGTCGGGTGAGGATTGTGCTATTACCATTGAATCATTAGGCCAGCGTGGTGAATCAGGGGTCACGGGCTGTCCGCAGCTCAAGCCTCTGCTGCTCTTCCTTCGCTTGCTAAACACGCCCATATCATTTGTTTTGCTCGTTCGTTTGGTTTCACGCCTCAGAACTAATCACAACTCAATCTGCCGTTTGCAGAAAATTGGCCCTCTACACCGAAACTGGCTTCTGAGACGAACGTTGTAGAGAATCGAAGGCTGAAGGATAAGCACTTTAATCAGGGCTTTTGGACAATTCACGCTGACTCTGATAAGTGGAAACAGCTCTGTCAGGACACGGTGATGTGGGAACGCTGTTGTGGTCACGATGGTCCGCCCAGGGCTCCCACTCACATTGTCTCGAGGCCGGGCGCCGCTCCCAGTGTATTCCAGGAGGGCCGCGGTGCATTCTGCTCTCGTTCCAGCCAATTACCCTGGCTGCACTCGCCAAGTTATTTAATTAGCAGCGGACGTTTACACTGACGCATTTACAGAATCACACTGAAGCTAAGGACTGTCTAAATAAATAAATAAACGGCCCATAGATGTCAAGTTTTCATCTTGCAGCTATATGTACATACATAAAACACAAATATAAAAACTGGAACTGTGCATTCTGCTCTCGTTCCAGCCAATTACCCCGGCTGCACTCGCCAAGTTATTTAATTAGCAGCGGACGTTTACACTGACGCATTTACAGAATCACACAGAAGCGAAACATTTCAGTATCAGGCGCACGTAATCTTCAGCTATAAGGTAGCATTTCATTACTCTTCCATTATGTCATTATTTTTCATTATTCAAAATTCATTATTTTATTTGAAAAAAGCCAAAGTGATTCAGGAATGAAGACCCAAGGGTGGCAACAAACCCAGACAAACATACAGATGTCCTGGCATTGAGATAAATATAGCCAAGGGGTGAGTGAGGTTTTGGTTTCATGAAACCAAAATTGGGTGGAGCCAACATACGCCATTAGCGACTCACAGATTTTGAACCAATCATTGTGTTTTGCTGTGGATGGCCAAACCTTTCCATTTGTCCACGCATGTCGGCGACTGACAGCTCATTGCAGCTTTGTGAAGCCTCGGTCTCACAGGGCTAGTCTGACAGCCTTGCGCTGTAGGAAGAGGCGGGCCTTTTTAGGGCGTACCTGCTGGTGCCCTTGGAGAGGGGCAGGAGGGGGATGACGGTGTTGCTCAGACATTCGCACAGGGGGCACAGGAACTCGCCGTTCTCCACGTCGTAGCTGGTGTGCACACGCAGACGCTGCTGCCGACGCTGCTCCTTCGCCTGCACCGCCTCGAAATACCTGGAGACGCCCAACGCACCGTGTCTAAGTCCACGTAGCGGCCAGCAGCGCGATGCCTACGCGGTCCGTTTGCACCCCAGCACACTGCTCCTCCTCTGCGGTCAGTCAGCCGCGCTGGTTAAACTCTAAACTCGTTTTGTGTCACTACTACTGTAGAACCTCTGAGCACGGGGGGTCCTTCAGAAAATGTGTAACTTTGAATGCACTGTCAAAATACAACAATTTTAATAATTTGAATATCATTTATTGGCTGGAAAGGATCTGTAGCCTTGTTTTTTTTTATTTTAACAGACTATTCTAATTTTGTAGCTATAAAACTTAGTTAAGAACACAAGAATACAAGAAATTGAATGTTTTTCACCTCTTTGCATCAGTGACAATAAGAGAATCAACTGAACGGGTATGTTATAGTTTTTACTATCAAAGACATAGATTCCCTTATTATCACTGATATCACGGATTACTTGAGTGATCAAGCATAACTGCAGAGAGTTATGCTTGATCAGAGATCAAGAGTACAGACAGTGATCAAGCATAACTGCATACGCTACTTTCACTATCACACCTGTTCAGTAGACCAGTCAGTCTGTAACTCTGAGGTTTGGGTCTCTGAGGTTGAAATGGCTCTCTGTGCTACTTCCTGTGCTACTTCCTGTCCAACTTCCTCTCTACCCAATTCTCTGCACTCCTGTTTCTGTGTCCTACAGTCTGTGACCAACTATCTCTGTCTCTTTTGCCTCCATGTGCTCTTTGTGCTAGTCTCTCCAACACACTGTCCAGCGGTCAATCTGTCCTACGGTCCCTGTGTTCCACTACGCACGTTCTCCTGTCTAATGTGTTAGACATCGGCCCAGGCCCCTCCCCCGGCCCCGCCCCCGCCCCCAGCCCTTCCCCCACGCTCACGCTCACCTCTGCCAGCAGTGTGAGTGCATGATGTGGCCACAGCTGCCGGTGTGTGTCCCGAAGGACAGATCAGGGTGCATGAAGAGCGGGTCGTAGTTCTCTGTAACAAGAAACACAGACACACACACACACACACATATAAATATGGTCTACAGATCCAACACAGTACAGATACATAAAACATGAGAACAGTGTTGCAGGTGGATAATGAAAAAGCGCTCCAGGATTGCGCTGGACGGGTGACAGCATGGCGGGGGGACTCACCCGGGTTGTGCGGGGGCCTGCGGCGGTTTTTGGACATGACGGTGGAGCGCTGGATGAAGGCGGCCAGCACCATGGCCCTCCCGTCCGCTCGGACCTCCTGCTCCTCCTGGCACAGGATGCAGGTGACCACCTGGCGCTTCTCGCTCACGCGCTCACGCGCCAGCGCTGCGCGGGCCCAGGGGCTACAGCGCAGAGATCGGGGGAGGAGGGGCTACGGGGAACAGAGACAGATTGGTTTATTGAGGGCAGGCTTTTGCAGTGTGAGATGGGCAGGTGTGGAGAGTGTGGAGTGGCACATATCCACAGGTATACAAGTACAGGGTTAAAGGAGTATAAATGTAGAGAACAATGGGGCTGAATCAGTATGTAAGGGTATGTAACTGTAGGACTGCTGTGGGTACCTGTGCCCCAGGTGTGTGGGTACCTGTGCCCCAGGTGTGTGGGTACCTGTGTGTGCCCCAGGTGTGTGGGTACCTGTGTGTGCCCCAGGTGTGTGGGTACCTGTGTGTGCTCCAGGTGTGTGGGTACCTGTGCCCCAGGTGTGTGGGTGTGTGGGTACCAGGTGTGTGAGTACCTGTGTGTGCCCCAGGTGTGTGGGTACCTGTGTGTGCCCCAGGTGTGTGGGTACCTGTGCCCCAGGTGTGTGGGTGTGTGGGTACCAGGTGTGTGAGTACCTGTGTGTGCCCCAGGTGTGTGGGTACCTGTGCTGCAGGTGTGTCACTACCTGTGCTCCAGGTGTGTGGGTACCTGTGTGGGTACCAGGTGTGTCGGTACCTGTGCTCTAGGTGTGTGGGTACCTGTGCTCCAGGTGTGTGGGTACCTGTGTGTGCCCCAGGTGTGTGGGTACCTGTGTGTGCCCCAGGTGTGTGGGTACCTGTGCTCCAGGTGTGTGGGTACCTGTGCTCCAGTGAGGTAGAGGTAGAGGCCTCCAGCTCCTCCAGGCTCTGCTGGAAGAGCTCCTTGTTCTCGTTGATGAAGTGCCGCTGCATCTCGGACATCTGCGCCATGATCTTCTCCCTGCGCAGGCGCGCCATCTCCGCCTTGCGCTTGCGCTCCGCCTTGTCCTTATCGCGCAGCGTCTGCAGGGGGCAGCGGCGCGCAGTCAGCACACGCAGTCACACACTGCAGCCACACACCGCAGCAGCTTCAAACAAAACTGCTGTCACTGCTGCGCGGGCGGCATGGAAATGAGGCTTGGGAACAATGCAGTGTAGTGTAGTGGTTAGGGAGCTGGGCTTGTAACTCAAGAGGTTGCAGGTTAAATTCCCAGGTGGGGCACTGCTGTTGTACCCTTGAGCAAGGTACTTAACCTGAATTGCTTCAGTTAATGTCCAGCTGTATAAATGGATTGTATGTAAAGAAATGTACACTGTGTAAGTCGCTCTGGATAAGAGCGTCAGCTAAATGCCCAAAATGTAAATGTAAAATGTAATGCACGACATCAGTTCTACATGAGTGGAATTTTCACGCGTAGCTTACATGCATGTGATAGCGGCGCGACACGGCCGGATACAGCAAGCTGGGCACCTACAGGGACACACAGAGCTGTAACACACGAGGCCACCCGCCGTTTCCCACAGCGTTGGGGCAAGCGCTGAGCTCTCACCTCCTCCTGACCCTGTCCCCCGCTGTCCGTCACCGGGCTAATGGCAGTGCGCTCCCGCATCGTCTTAATACTGGCCACCGTCTGCAGGGGGCGACAAAGCACACAACTTCAACATCACTCAACAGGACACCTTACACACCTCACAGCACAACTTATCTAAAGGACAGGATTAACAAAACAAAACATGTTGCCCCAATCATATGAAGGCTACTGCACTGTGTCATTAATGTGAACTCTGGACCCAACGTGTTATTCTCTTCTGAGCTTGCATTAGACAGCATATTTACATCCTGTTTCGGCTGTGCAATTATGAAGCCAGACCACAAACAACTCCATTGATTAACCACCCAGTTGTGCAACAATACACTGAGCTCGTCTGGTTACAACGGATGGATATATATTGAATCTCGGTAGCCAGATACATTCACAATATCCACGTTGGTGCAGTTCTGCAACCTCTGCTGCCCTCTGGTGCCTGTATTGGGTACTCCACCACCAGGTTCACCTTGAGTGCAAATGCTCGTTTAGTGCACGGGCAGTGAGCCTCTCCTGGACAAGCAGCTGGTGATGATGATTATGATGATGAAGGTGAGGAAGACTGGACATACCTTGAGGATCCAGCGGATCATGTCTTTGTGCACCTCTAGGTGGGGGGCGTTCTGCAGGGTCTCCAGGAGGGCGAGGATGCTGGGAGTGTTACTGGGGGCTTCCCCTGGGCCTGGAAGGGCCAAAGCAGTTTCAGGCTAGCACACACGCACACACACACATTCACATTCACCGCCAGACACGCACACACTCACCGCCAGACACACACACACCCACCGCCCCAATAGCACTCACTCACTCACTCATCTTGGTTTAAGAGGGTCAAACATTTATATGCAATGTTCTTATACTAGAAAGGAGATCACCGCTGCATCAAGGACTCATTCCAATAACTTTAGTAGCCTCGGTAGGGTGATAAAATTGCAAAAAGCTCAACTCAAAACCGTAATTTCCCATTCCAGATGCTCTAGAGAGCTTTTGGGGTCGAATTGAAGCTTGCATAAACCAACCAATGGACCTGACCCTCAGATTTAGGTACGGGCGCAGCGCGAGACAAAGGCAGCGGCCATAAACTGTGCTGGGTGTCGGGGGCTGTGCCGGACTCACGGGAGAGCTTGAGGGTGAAGTTGAAGGTGACGTCATTGTCCTCACTGCTGCTGTCCAGCTGCTGCTGTTCCTCCAGCAGGGCCATGCCTATCAGGTGCAGCACCTGGACGCACAGGGAGACGTTTCATTTAACACTGGAGACGGACACACACACACACCGTCTCCTCTTCCCCACGACACACACACACACACACACACACACACGCACACACAAACAGCAGTCAAAATGTATATATATAAATTTTTTTCTTTAAAGAATTTGTATTTGCACTCCCAGTCAGAGCGGACTCTGGCGCGACGGGGAATTGAACCCCGGTCGCCGTTGTAGTCGAACGTTGTAACCACTGGACCACGCGGGAGGCCAAAATGTATTTTTTACTGGGTGCTCCCAACCGCAAGTTATTTGGAGCGCCAGCATTTATTTATTGAAAAAATACCTACAGTGTTATACAAATACAAATCACACAGACGAGGCAGATGGCACTGGCCCAATTTACACTTTATTACACTGCGGGAGATGTTTGTTTACACTGCGGTGTCCACGGCAATTCTGGCAACAGTTCTCTGGACACGTTAGGGCTGGGTGTACACATCCACTTACACGTCACACACAAAACAGTCATCAAGGTCACCGCCTGTACTATCTTCGGTTTACTGTGCTGTGAACTGAATAGCTAGCAGTTCCTTTCCTAGAAAACAGACTAGCAGTGGCCAGCTAGAAAGTTAGCTATCCAGCACTTGATGAAATTGCTATGGTGTTGGCAGAAGCACACATTCTGTTTGACTGATGCTAGCGAGCTCATTCCCCACTCACCCTCTGCAGCATGGACTCAGACCAGTGCCCCCCGCTGGGCTCCACAGCCCACTGCAGCACGGCTCCCAGCATGCCGAGCAGCACGTCACACTGCAGCAGGTTCACCAGGCTGGCAAACAGCGGGCAGAATGGGGGCAGCACTGGTGGGGGCAGAGCTGCAACACAGAGACATAGACCTGATTCAGCACGCCCTCACCTCACGCACGCACACACAGCCAACACACGAGTCACCACAGACACTGAGACACACATGATACAGTACTCACACACGCACGCACACAGAGCCAACACACTGAGTCACCACAGACACTGAGACACACCTGATACAGTACTCCCACCTCACATCCACACACACAGACAACACACTGAGGCACCACAGACACTGAGACACACCTGATACAGCACGCACACCTCACATCCACACACACAGCCAACACACTGAGGCACCACAGACACAGACACACCTGATACAGCACGCCCACCTCACGCACGCACGCCCACTGATTAACACTTAATCCAATGCAGAAACAGTGAGACACATCCAGCTTACGCCCACACAGCCCACACACCATGACGAACTACCCAAACGCCCATCTGCACAGACACAGTGCATTTCTTCTGTCTGTCTACCACACTGAACTAGGCCGACTAGGACCCTGCCGACATGTTCACCTCGAACCCCATCATTTTTACAAGCACAGCTTTGTCTGAATCCCTGTACCTGAATCTTCTCCATTCTGTCTCTTTAGCTTCCTCTGCGCCTCTTCTGCCTGTGAGACACATTTTGGTGGAAGAACACTTAAATCAAACACATGTTTAACAATAATGTGGCAATAATCAACACTGACAGGCTTGCGCCTTTTTGAGATTTGAAACGGTCAGCAGCCGCACTGTTTAAACGTCTGGCAGTGCAGTGTAATGTAGTGTAATGGTTAGGGAGCTGGGCTTGTAACTTAGAGCTTTCAGGTTCAATCCCCAGGTGGGAGCACTGCTGTTGTACCCTTGAGCAAGGTACTTAACCTGAATTGCTTCAGTAAAATATCCAGCTGTATAAATGGATTGTATTTAAAAGAAATGTAAACTGTGTAAGTCGCTCTGGATAAGAGCATCTGCTAAATGCCTAAAAATGTGAAATGTAAATGTAATGTAAATGTGAGGGCTCAGGTAACGTGAGGGAGGCTCGAGAAGGGGAGGGCGCACCTTGGACTGGTCAGCGCGGGAGTAGTGGTAGAAGTAGAGGTTGAACTGTCGGGCGCACTCCGGCCTCAGCTCGTACAGCCCTCTGCCCGTCACCCCGGGCTTCCTGCGACAACGACAGCGGGCAAGGGTGAGCGCTGTCGCCTTGGCAACGGGGAGGAATAGCACTGCACTGAACACATGGGGGGGGGAGAGACCTACTTGAAGGAGGCGACGGAGTCGATCACTCTCTCCATCCCCGTCTCCTTGTTCTCCTGGAGGGAAAGCAGAGAAAAGGGTCCAGGCCACGACATTGACAGCAGTTTCACTTTCATAACGGCACATGTCCGCAGTTCTGTAGCTCACCACCGGGAGGCAGGCAAGTCACACAGGAGAGGGTCCGGAATGGTTTTCTGATATTTTTGTCAACTTCATATTGTGCAACAAAAGCTGGAAAAACCCTTTTGACTATAATATACACTACTGGTCAAAAGTTTTAGAACACCCCCATTTTCCAGTTTTTACTGAAATTTAAGCAGTTCAAGTTCAGTGAATAACCTGAAATGGTACAAAGGTAAGCGGTAAACTGCCTTTGGTTAAAAAATAAAAGTTTATGTTACCAAAAACTTTAAAAATAATGTAAAAAACGAAAACTGGAAAATGGGGGTGTTATAAAACTTTTGACCATACATTTCTGTGTTTCTTGGACTTGAAAAGCTTTGGTTCTGAGTTTTCCCAATCTGATGGTGCAAGCGGTGGCTCTAGAGACCACAGTGCACAACAGTAAGCAAAGCAGAGGCCTGTTAATCAGGCGGTCGGGCGGGGAGCACTCACGTTCTCAGGCAGCGCCTTGACCAGCTCACTGTGAGCCATGGGCCTGATGCACAGCTGGTGAATAATCTCACGCTTAATCTCCTCTGATGCCTGTACCTGGCCGATCCCTGGCGAAAACCGCTCACCTGAAACACACATGGGCGGGCGCACACACACACGCGTCACTTAATCAGTAGAGCACGGACACAAACAGTCTCACCAGTAAAGCACACACACACACACACACACACCACACACACCCACACCCACACACACACCCACACACACCCACACCCACACCCACACACACACACACCCACACCCACACCACACACACCCACACCCACACACACACACCCACACCCACACCCACACCCACACCCACACACACACACCCACACCCACACACACACACCCACACCCACACACACACACACACACACACACCCCACACCCACACACACACACACACACACACACCCACACCCACACACACACACACACACACACACACACACACCACTTAATCTGTAGAGCACGGACACAAACAATCTCACCAGTAAAACACACACACACACACACACACACACCACACACCCCTACACACACCCACACCCACACACACACACACACACACACACACGTCACTTAATCAGTAGAGCAGGGACACAAACAACCTCACCAGTCAACCACACACAGACATACACAGTGGCAGACATAACTTTGACCATCACACACACTACACACACCCACACACACACACACACACACACACACACACACACACACACACACACACACACACACGTCACTTAATCAGTAGAGCACGGACACAAACAATCTCACCAGTAAAGCACAGACACACACAGTGGCAGACATAACTTTGACCATCACACCCCACACACACACACACACACTAGGGATGTTAACGATTAATCGATGATCAACTATTTACCGTTTAATCTAATTTGATCTGTCACGCATATCAAATGAAACAATGAAATTGAACATTTGGTGATGTCGTTGTAATTGTACTGAAGCGAATTGAAACTGAAATAAAATCATTATTTAAATTCTGCACAAGGGGACACAATGTAATTATTGAGGAGAATGTTTGCATTACACAGGAGAGCACGCAGTCAAGTCAACCATGAAGCCCTTTGTTGAAGCGTGCCGAACCTAGTTCCATGTGGGAACATTTCAAGAGAAAAGAAGAAAATGTGCATTGCCAACATTGTGATGTCGTTTTGAAATATAACACCACAACGAGTCCATTAATGTACCGCCTGAAAAGGCAGCATCCCTCTTGGCAGGGGCGGGTGGATCCAAAGTTCAACCAACCATCACCTAGACGTCAGTGTGATGAACGACGGGCGGAGGCCATTCATATTCTTAAATAAAATCAGTAGATGCATGGATTTGCCAGTTATGAGGGAGGGGCCTTTTCATTTCAAGACGGAATATATTTTTTGAGTTGCTATACCTAGCTATGGCTTTTTTATTTTCAGCTAACATTTTTCAATTTTGCAAGATGTTGAGTGCAAGATGGTGATTATTTCATTCTCCAATGTCATGTTCCTAATTAAGGGTCATCTTTTGAATCTGTTGTCTTGTAGCGGGTTCATTTTAGTTCACTGATTCGCGTGTGAAGAGACAGAGCGCAATTGCCCGAACCATATTACCCTACCAAAACGACCTATTTTTGTTATGCTATAAAATATATATAAAATATTTATATTTATATATAAATACCTGGGTACCATCTTTGATGACAAACTGAGGTTTGACACAAACACAGAGGACATTCTAAAGAAATGTCAGCAGCGCCAGTACTTCCTGAGGAAGCTCAACTCCTTTGGGGTCAATCGCACTGTCCTCACCACATTCTGTAACTCACTCAGTGTGCAGAGTGCATGCTCCAAAACTACTGGGCACCGCTTAAGATCCCTCCCTGTCCACACTCTCCGTGAACAGCAAACCCTCAGGAAAGCCAACTTGATCCTCCAAGACCCCACACACATTCTCTTCCCAGCCTTGGAGTGTCTTCCCTCAGGCCGGTGTCTACGCTGCCCAGGGTGCAGGACTAACAGGAGGAGGGCAACCTTTGTGCCTGAGGCTGTCCGCCTACTCAACTCCAGCCTCACCTCACCCCCCCCGCTTATGACCGGACTTCATACTTGGCCCACCTGCCCTCCCCTACCCACTCACTCACACTCATTTTACTATTATTATATTTATTTATTACTATTCAATCTGAGAGATGTATGATATTGAGTGTTTTTGCACAGATGTCTGTACTGTTTGGCTTGGTTTGTTGTTTGATGGTTTTATGTTTACTATGCTGCCTCCATAATTGCCCTTCGGGGATAAATATATATTTTTTAATTGAATTGAATTGGAATATGCCTATTTCTCAAATTTTCAATAAAGCTTTTATTCAGGAAAAAATGCATTTCGTATTTTTTATGTCATAAGCTATATTTAGTTAAAGATATCTATTATTGTTCATTAAGGGCTGGTGGCAATCAATCAAGGAAATTCCTTAAAATGTGCATCCCTAATACACACACAGACACACACACACAACCTCAACAAAGTAAAGGCACAGACACAGACAGACACACAGACAGTGCCAAACATACCTACGACCATCATGACCAGGTGCAGCATCTCCTCTATCAGTGTGTTGTTCTGCTGGACCACGTCCTGAAGGAGAAGAGTTTAGTCAGACACACACACACACACACACACACACTTCAAACTGTACTGCAAACCCTGAATATTAAATATTTTCCCCAAGCACTTTCAAGGACCCACGGGACCCTGTTCACAGTGGCCAGCAGAGGGCGCCGGGGGGGAGGAGCACCTTGTTGGCGTTCTCTCGGTTGTATCTCTTCCTGCAGTCGGCGGCGCTGAAGATGTGGTAGAGCTCGAAGCGGCTCAGGACGATCATCAGGAAGTGGTTGGGGTCCATCATGGAGGCGCCGGCCTGCAGACACAGGCACGCTGGGCTCAGCTCAGTGCGGTCACACAGACACAGCACGGCATCGATGGAGAACGTGCTCACAGCCCCGTTTCATCACACCTTCTAAAGGAGGGGTTCACAAACCTTTCTGCCTGCGCCCCCCTTTAAACATTTGGGCCACGCTCACGCTCACGTTCACCCCCGACACACATACGCGAGCGCGCACGCACACACACACCTACATAGTTCTTGATATTTCCGCTGCTTGGACTTTCGTTCTGACTCTTGCGTTTGCAATCATGGATCATTTGAAAATGTTTTCATTTGATGTTGCTGGGTTTTCAAAAAAGTGTAGGCTTGCTTATTATTATCAGAATCTTTTTGCTAATTAACCACCGGTAATGTTTGCAAAGTTTTTTTGTAAATGGTATGTAATGGTAAATCAATCCTACACCTGTAATGTAAATGGTAGTTTTGTAGGCTTTATTGGTTTTAGTAAATAAATTTGACAATGGTATGTAATGACATCATCTTCTTTGGTTTTAAAATACATTTTACGTTTAGACATAATCGCCCCCTGAAAAGACGTTCACGCCCCCCCACTTTGGGAACCCCTGTTCTAATGGACCAATCACAATGGGTTTGTGTGCGGCACGTAAACGCAGAGGCGAAGCCCGTTTGTCAAAGAGACGGAAGGTCGAGGACAAACCTTTAGCGTAAATGCTACCTCTTTAGCGGTTGACAAACTGGCAGAAATGAATATGAGTCGATAGGCGCGTGGGTGCGGACGAGATCCAAACAGAGATCTAAAACAGAAACCATCTGCAGCTCTCAATAAGCTACAAGCACGCGACCGTGACTAAAACAGCGACGGAAAAGATGATGACGGATTCTTTTTAAATATGTCCTTCAGTTAGAGCGATTATAATAGCTGTCAGTGGAAACCCTGGGTTTGTGATAAATGATGTTCTTAGGTTGATGGGGCTCTTTCTGTGCGTGAAAGAGTCCATTAAAAATGTCCAAAAATGAGCGATGTTAATAAAGTGATGGATTATGTCGAATTTCGAATGTTATTATCCCACGCTCTTGACCTCTGACCCGAGCTCTCACGCCCGCAGCAGAGTGAAAATGTACCGCTTTCGCAACAGTTGTGTTTGAACACAATCCCATCGCAGCGCTCGACCCACCTGCAGCATGATGAGGTCTTTATCGAACATCTCCACCCGGCACTTCACATTGTGGTAGTAGTAAATCTGGAAGGAAAACAAACAAACAAACACAGACACAGACACAGACACAGACACAGACACAGACACACACACACACACACACACACACACACACACACACACAAACAAACACACACACAGAAGAGAAAATCTGATTGGACATGGCTTCAGAGAGGAGTCAGAAACAGTAAGGATATTATGCTGCCTAACGCAAACAATACACACAATAGAAGCAACAAAATGCATAGTTGGGAATGGTCACCAACCCTCACCTGATTGACCAACGAGAAGCCGTTCCTCCTCCACATCCCAGCATGCACCTGGGCACAGAGTACCAGGCAGCGCAGGGGGTGCTCTATCAACATGGGGGGGCTCAGCTCACTCTGAGGACAGCAGGGGAAAGTCTCACTGTGACATACTGACACACTGAGAGTAACGCAAAGACACACACACAACACACATCTTCAAAAGGGGAGAGAGGAAAAGTAGGAGATGCAGCATGCAGGGGGAGGAGACAGAGAGCAGGGGAGGAGACAGAGAGCAGGGGGAGGAGACAGAGGGGACAGGGGGAGGAGACAGAGGGGACAGGGGAGGAGACACAGGGGCAGGGGAGGAGACAGAGAGGGCAGGGGGAGGAGACAGAGAGGGCAGGGGAGGAGACAGAGAGGGCAGGGGAGGAGACAGAGGGGCAGGGGAGGAGACAGAGAGGGCAGGGGGAGGAGACAGAGAGGGCAGGGGAGGAGACAGAGGGGCAGGGGGAGGAGACAGAGAGGGCAGGGGGAGGAGAGAGGGGGGGAGGAGACAGAGAGGGCAGGGGGAGGAGACAGAGGGGCAGGGAGGAGACAGAGAGACAGAGGGCAGGGGAGGAGACAGAGGGCAGGGGAGAGACAGAGAGGGCAGGGGAGGAGACAGAGGGGCAGGGAGGAGACAGAGAGGGCAGGGGAGGAGACAGAGGGGAGGGGGAGGAGACAGAGGGGGGGGGGAGGAGACAGAGGGGCAGGGGGAGGAGACAGAGGGGAGGGGAGGAGACAGAGGGGAGGGGAGGAGATAGAGGGGAGGGGGAGGAGACACTGTACAGATGTGTTCTCACCAGGGGCAGCTGTTCAGGGAATCGGTAGGCAACCTCGGTCTTACTGAGGAGAACATGCAGACCTGAGGAGACACACACACTTTTACTGATGCTGGACAGCCCCGTAAACACACCCAAGCACTCTGCTTACCAGGCCAACAGTCTACAAACACAGGACTACTAACCACCAGAAACAGAGAGCTCAAGTCTAACTGAAGACAGGGGTACATAGATCCGTAGGCACAGGGTATTGGCTTGGAGCTCCTGGAGCTCATTCATCAGATGGGCATCGCAGCACAGAGCCCTGCAGTAGTGAAGTGTTGGCGGTGCAGTGGAGCGGAGAATGCCAGTTCCATTTCCAGGTTGGGAGGTTTAAGTATGGCTGACTAGTGTGAGTAAATTATTCAGCTGTATCTATGATCAACACGGAAAATGTAAGCTATGGATGTCACCAAATACACTGCAATACTGATCAACAATGGCCAAATGACTACGGATTAAATGTAGCAATTGTGCTAATTCCGGCACATTTACATTGATGTGTAAAGCTGATATGTTGATGAATGTGCATTGTCCCAATTCAATAAAATTCAAATTCAAATTCAAATTCAAAGCTAGCGCGGTTTTCTCGGTAGGCCCACCTGCAAGCAGGCGCGACACAGGCAGGTGGATGCTGACTTTCTCCTGCGAGACGCAGTAGCGGATGGTGTCCACCGAGTGGCCGTACATGCTCAGCGTGATGGGCTGCTCTCCGTCCGTAAAGCCGCTGTGGCAGTGGGTCAGTGCGGTCAGGCACTTCCTGTACGCCTCGATCAGCACCTTCTCCTGAGCGCACGCGCCAAAGAAGAGAGCAGGGGTCACAGGCACAGACTGGGCTGGGACCCTCGGGAAGGAAAAGTATTGTACTGGCCATTATGGCACTCTCGGGTGAGATTTTGACAGGGCTAAAGTCAGAGTTTGCTTATGAATTGTGATGTGACTTTTACTGTATTTGTAATGACTTATTATTGATTATATTTTTTTCCCCTTCTACAGTTGTTGTCTTTAGCACAAACACACCATGGAACCTTCTGGTTTCAGGTCAAGTCTCAAAAACCACAACACCACACTGACTTTCAGTTTAGAGTGAGGGGGAGAGTGTGGGTTTGAATGTGTGTATGTGTGTGTGTGTGTGTGTGTGTGTGTGTGTGTGTCTGTGACAGACTCACATCTGTTGCACACCACTCCTGCATCATAGAGATGATGTGTGTGAGCTTCATCTGCAGGGTGAAGGCTGCCTCCCACTCTGGCTCCATCTCGATGTGCTGGCCCACTTGGCGCACCACTGGGTCCATACCCTGAGAGACAGGTCCAGAACCGCTCCAGTGCCCATACAAACACCCCAAATCCACAAACACACCAACACCCCCTACCCAAAATCCACACAAATACACTAACCCACCCCCACACTGGGTCAAGGCCCAGAAGCGCTCCAGTATCCACACAAACACAGTGACGGCTCCAGTTCTCTCACCTGCATGCACTTCAGCAGCTCCAGGAAGGTGTCCAGCCCTTCCAGGAACTTCTCCCTGAGACTATCAGTCCACTCAGACGGCCGACTGATCAGAACATACCTGAAGGAACAGACAGAGCTTCTGTATTCAGGTATTCAAAGCTGCACAAACACAGACAGCTTCTCCACACACACACACACAGACTGACACAGACACACACAGCTTCTCCACACACAGCTTCTCCACACACACTCACACTCACACACAACTTAGTTTAACTGGCCAAGTGTCCTTGTTCTAACGCAGAATGGCACCACTAAGGTGGGTACTACACACAGGTGCTGGTTGAGGGAAGTCCCTCCCCTCCCCAGTGTTTGAGCCCCATCAAAGGCACTATCTAAATGCAGCGTTTTTGATCATTCACTGAAATGAACAGACAGCGTCAGTGTGTCCGTGCGTTCGCCCCCCCCCCCCCCCCCGCCCCCCCCCCCTCTCTTACTTCTTACTTGGTCCCCGATGAGGCTCTGGACTCGGCGGAACTTGAAGGCCTGCTGGGCGGTGTAGCGCTCAAACTGGAAGCGGCCCTGCAGGTCACGGTGCCGCAGGTGGTCCACAAAGGTGCGGATGATGGTGGTCATCAGATTCTCCTCTGTGATCAGCATGCGAGCCTAGCGGGGGGGTTCGACAGCTCGAGTTAACCCTCCTGCAGGGGGCAAGTGGCGATTTCTCCACCGCACAGTATGGTACGGTACGGCACGGTAACCTTCCGAATACGTAACTATCCCCTTCCCGGGTTGAGTCCCCGTGTCATTTTACCAAAGCACAACAGAACCGTGAAGATAGGAGGAGTTATCTGAAGTGACAAACAAGAACGCAACCGCTGCGGTGACATTAGTAACATTGACATCGTAAATATTCCAGCTCAAATTCACAAAAGCAGAACACAGCGTTGGTCCTCCTATTAATTGCAATTCACCAAGATCACCTCATATTTCTTACATCTGTAGCCTACATTTTTTCCAATCATATAAAAATGAAAACATTAGCTATATTTGTCTTTGTGTTTACATCTGTGATTTAATGTAGCTTGTCGTTGCAAAAACATGCAGTACGAGCTAAAAAAAAAATTAAATGCTAGTGTTGATTTATGGAGGCTAAGGTTGTTCAAACGCTGTCATTTGACACTGTCCAGTTCAGATCCTTTTGTTTCAAAGGCCTGGGTTTAGCTCGAGCATCAGAATGGATCGAAGCAATTCCTATATCTTTCTAAAAATCTATTTATGTGACGAATGAAAATGTTGTACTATGAAAATGTATATTCTAATTGCATTAATGAAAATGACATCGAAATTTCAGCAGTTTGTTTATTTCAGTTTTCATAACACAAACCTAAGTTTTAGAATCATAGTTAAGCTAAAAAAACCAAAAAAAACATGGCAGTTGTGTCTGAGCCGGACTGAGATTTAACATGACGATTCTGTGACGACTGCGTTTGACCAATCAACGGTCTGCAGCATTGCTAGCTCCACTCTTAGGTCCCTGTTCGGCTCGGTAGTACCTAAACAAAGCAGCAGCTAAATTCAGCACGGGCATCCAGGTTCAGAACGGTTCGCTTGGCAGTGGAAAAGCGACGGAACGTGGGATCACGGACTGGTTACCATGCCGTACCGTAATGTGCAGTGGAAAAGCGCCAACAGTGCATGCTCACACACAGCGGTTAGAGTTCACCCTCCCACACAGGGCTCAGACTTCATCATAATGGAAAACAATTCATGGGATCAAAATGCGTAAAGCTGGTAGGGACTTACTAAAATAGACTCTGTAATTGCAGCTAAAAGCTTCTACTAAGTATGAAGTCAAGAGGGGTGAATGCTTATGGAAGCAATTTTTGTCCGTTTTTTTATTTGTAATTAACTAAGAAAAAGCTTTAGAGTAGTTTTTTTTATATGACATTATATAGTATTTTGTGTCGATCATTGGAAAAAATCGCAATTAATTCCATTTTGATTCCATGAAGTCAGAAAATAAAATGTGAAAAATGGCCCAAAATACCCACTGTATAGAAAATGAGACACTACAGTAATTTCTCACTGGGCATCCCATAAAATACTGTTGCCATCTTGTGGGGGACATGAACAGGAAGTGCCCATTGACGCCAATAGAAAATCTATTAACCTTTTCCCTTCTAGAGTGAGCGGCCTGTCATGTTGTGCTCTAAATGACTTTCGTCCTCATTTGAATTTATCTCTATGGCCACTTCCTGATCAGTTCCCCTGTGAGATGGCGCTTCAGTTTAGACACTCCAAGAACCTCTGTGTAATATCTGGTGTACTGTAAATCTATAGTTGGCCCTCCCAAACAGGGGCAGGGTGAGAGTTCACCCTCCTGCAGGCAGTGGCCCACCTGGGAACCTGCAACCTTTGTGTTACAAGCCCAGTTCCCTAACCGTTACACCGCACTGCGGCCCACTCAATTTCCATTAAAAACGTAATAGTCCTGGCTGGGTCAGATGAGAGGAGCCATGCAGGAGTGATACAATCGAGGACAAGCGATTGAGGAGATTTGGTTACGAAAGAGAGAAACAGGTCACAGTGTCTAGACTGGCAGGTGAAAGACCGTTTTCAGGGTCTTTGCGCTACCAAGTTAGGCGAACAGCGCATTGCGGGGCTCTTCAGACTCACCCTTACTAGCTCCTTCCTGTCGTTTCCTTATATGGAGAGTGAGTGAGTTACCTTGTTTGCTGTGTAAATGCTTTGGCTGCCCAATGTGTCAAGTTCACACAGACATGTTCGTGTTTACTGCGGAGGCTATCTGGGTGGCTTCCCTGCAAGGCGCCGTCCTCTCCCTCCTGTCGGCGGACGGCCGTACTCACCAGGGAAGGCACGGTGAACATTTGCACGGAGAGGTCCGTGATGGAGTACTCCCTGTCGTGGTCGTCTTTCACATAGTCGCTCTGCAAGCGCTCATAATTCTAATGGGAGGAAGAAGAAGAAGAGGACAGAGTGTGTGTGGGGGCGTGTGTGTACGCGGTGCTGGGGGAACGTACTCACCATGGTGGGAACGGTGAAGAGCTGGACAGACAGAGAGGTCACTGACACTACACGCTCGTGATCATCCTCCATAAAATCTGTCTGGAGGCGCCGGTAATTCTAAACGACAAGGGCGACATTCGTCTCCGCGTCAGAGGCCGGCAGCCGCCCCCCAGCTTCCTGTCCCTGCACTCAGCCGACCTTTGACCCTCGATTCCCCCCCCCCTCACCTTACTTGCCCCCCCCCACTCCTCCCACGTCTTGCACTCTCCACCCCCGGCCCCCACGTCTCCAAGGCCGCCGTGAAAGGCCGTGCCTTCGAGAGATTCGGCACGGAGGACAAAAAACAAGCCTTGGGGCTGATTTCCAGGTCAGCTGGTCAGACGATGTCGAGTGGTCTGGGGCTTTGCGCAGCAGTCAGGCACTACAGTGAATCAGATAAGCAGGGTACGTCTCCTAAGCCAGGGCCGGAGAGAGGATGGTGGGAGGCATGTGTGTAACGGCGAGGCTACGCTGGCTGCCACACCCTCTCCAAGCCCTGACACGCTGCAGACACAGCAAGAGGCGCCAGGCCTGACGCCCTAACCCGAGGTGACCTAATTCACAAGAACACTTGTTGACTAGAACAGGCCATCACACCGTGTCTGGGGAGTATCTAGTTCCTCGTCTTCGGAGAGCCTTAAAGGCTTTGTCAATTTACTGCCCTCCCTCTTCAAATTTGAACAGTAAAATTTCACAGTAACAAAGGAAAAAGGAAGACTTTCATTTTCAACATCTCCAGAAATGTTAACTCTGTGTGTCTGAACTATCTGGTCTCCTACTACATGCTATCGATTTAACTCTGATCTGCTTTCTTTCCCATTCAAAAGCATTAAAACTCACTGAAACTCAACAATATTTCCCTCAAATGGCTGAGCATCCGGGGCCATATGCACAGAGATTCTAAGAGTAGGAGTGCTGATCTAGGATCAGTTTAGCCTTTTAGCTCATAAT
>JAINUG010000002.1:12346459-12403959 GCA_029706075.1 Aldrovandia affinis | reverse complement strand
TCTATCTGCCGCCCCTGAAATCACTTTTGACCCCTGCCTCTTTAGATTGGTCTCCCTTTAGAATAATGAACGGTGCTTTGACAGAGACCTCCCTGGAAATAACAGCACAGCCTGCCCAGGGAATAGGGATTAATACCCTAAAGACTCATTGCTGGTGTGTGACAATGTCATCTGGGACGATGAAGCGAATCTCAGTTATGCATTTGGAGAATTTTATTTTCACTTCATTTAAGAGATGAATAGCACCGCTTGTAACTTGTAGCGGCGCGGCGGATGAAGTTATCGTAGCCGAGAGCGCTGGGACACAGGCTTTCTCTGGGTTAATGGTCAGAGTCAACGCTGGCCACGGCGACCGGGGTTCAATTCTCCGTCTTGCCAGAGTTGGCTCTGGCCGGGAGTGCCACCGGGGCTGCAATTGGCTGTCCGCCCCAGGAGAGGGGGAGGGAAGCCGACACAGTTCGAGGGAGGGGATTAAACTAAGCACAGCGGGAGTAATTGACTACCAAATTGGGGTAAAAAAAAAAATAAATGTAAAAATTAAAATAAAAATGGTCAGTCAGCAGGATGTGTGTGTTCATGACGTGTTCATGGTGTGTTTACTCACGGGGGGCTCCAGGCCTGGCGGCAGCTCGTCCTCCTTCTCCCAGGTGAGCATGTCGACGGCGTACTTCAGCACGATGGAGAACACGTTGTACGTCCGCGCGATCATGTCGGCGGACAGGTGAGCCAGCGGGTCCTGCAAACCAGACGCCCGAGTGAGTCGCTGAGAACACCGTCAGCCAATCGCAGCACACAGGTTCTGCTTAATCAGCCAATCCGTCTCGGGGTACAAGACTGTGATTGGCAGCCTTGGGGTACACTAACACCCGGCTATGACACCTAGATCCTGACGCCTCGATTGCAAAACTTAGCATAGCGCCACACGGTGTTCAGAAGTGAATACTGCTCTCGTAATGCAAGTTACAGCGGTTATGGTTTCTCTTACTTTTCGACACAAGGCACCTTACATTTAAATTTTTAGGCATTTAGCAGACCCTCTTATCCAGACTTACACAATTTACATTTCTTTACATACAATAAATTTATACAGCTGGATATTTTACTGAAACAATTCAGGTTAAGTACCTTGCTCAAGGGTACAACAGCAGTGCCCCACCTGGGAATCGAACCGGCAACCTCTGAGTTACAAGCCCGTTCCCCTAACCGTTATGCTACACTGCTGCCTACACATGCCTATATGCCGAACCTTGTTACACTATGTCATTAGGAAAGGTTTGTTCTGTGGTCGGTAATAAATTAGGTATATGACTTTGTGCAGCTGGTTACTGCCACCGTTAGCTCGAGGCTTTACTGCGCTACTTAGCATGCTACTCTTCTCCTGTATCCATGCCCTTGTTTCTGCAGCCCTTGTGATATTAACTTTCAGTGTCCTGCCATGAAGCCGTCTGCCAAATTAATAACACGACGATTACTAATAATACTACTGCCACTAATAATAATGACACAGTCTCTGAGCACATCGGCCAATCACAGCACATCACCCCTCCGATTGGACAGAGGGGTGTTGGGGTCTTTTGCCGGTATGGTTGTTGCGACCGGACACATAAACAGGCTATTCCTGTTACAACCAAAATAAGCCCAAGTGTTTCTCATCCTTTCCTGTAGTACCGCTGCTCCCGTGTCTCCCGCGCGAATGCGCTCGCTCTCGCTTTGTATTGTTTTGTAAGGCAATCTGGATGAGCGCGTCTGCTAAATGAACGTAATGTGAAGTAAATGCGTTTGCGCTGGCTAGCTGTGAATAACGGATAGTGACTCGGATCGATTCGACGGCCTGATGGCTTAATGGGAAGCGCCGGCTCTCAGGGCCCTGCTGGGGGTTCGAGCGGCTCCTGCCTCACCTCCTGCGAGGCGTCGCTGATGTTGGGTTCGTGTTTCTGACAGTAAGGACCCTTCTTCCAGGCCTCCGTGTCGCCACAGTCACAGAAGCCACCTCCCCCAGAGGTCGTCATCTGCAACACACACACACACACACACACACACACACACACACACACACACACACACACACAAACCCTGGTTTAAGAGGGTCAAACATTTATATGCGAATGTTTTTATACTAGAAAGGAGATCACTGCTGCATCAAGGACGCATGCACAAACACTCTCTCGACCAAAATGTGTGCGTGCGTGTGGTGGGGGGGAACACAACACCACTATATTATGTACAATCAGACCGCTATGTGGGGGGGGCTGAGGACAATAGACCTCTTTCATACAGAGGCATTGATAGATACAGTAAAGCCCCATCCACTTAGGTCCCCCACTCACCATACACTACAGAATGGGCTGTGCGTGTGTTTGTTTATGTGTGTGTGTGTGTGTGTGTGTGTGTGGGGCGGGGTGTTCCTCCTACCCTGTAACGGTGTTCTTTGTGTACACTTCCCAAGAAACACTGCATACAGAGAACACAGGTGGGATCCGCTGCGCATTCCCTGCAGGTGAAGGGGAGAGAGAGAGAGACGAGAGACCGTGAGCACACTAAATAAATGCAGCACAACCCAGCAGGAGAGGCATGGGGAAATGTGGACTGTGGAGCAGTCAGCCACAGCAGCAGCAACAACAGCAACTCCCGTTGTCATGGCAGCGGTGCAGTCTCTGGCAACGGAGGCCGCTCTAAGCTCTGCGCCGCCATGGCGTTGACCTCCCGAAGACCGAGGAACAGATCTGTTCCTACTGACCCCGTTTCCCCCTAATCCTCAGGCTGTGTGACTACATCAATGCGGTGGTCTCGTTTTATTAATCGAAAGAAGACGATTACCGAGATAATCTGACACTAGCCACTTTTAACTTCAGCCACAGACTGAAGGCTGAACCTATGTAGTCGGGAACCCTGCATGTGAATGTTTACATGCTTATTTTTTTGCACAATGAAATACAGTGTCATTATGTTCACCGCGATGCATGTTGTATTGTGACATATAGCATATCGCAACACCCGCTACATGGTGAGGAATATGTTGACACGTATTGTTTGGCAATAGTTTGGCAAGTTCAGCAATCGCCAACATTGACTCACCAAACTGTGTTTGCGATGAAACAATTTAATTGAACTTATTTAAGTTAAGGGCAATCGATGAATCCATTTACATTACATTACATTTACATTTTTAGGCATTTAGCAGATGCTCTTATCCAGAGCGACTTACAGTTTACATTTTTTTACATACAATCCATTTATACAGCTGGATATTTTTACTGAAGCAATTCAGGTTAAGTACCTTGCTCAAGGGTACAACGGCAGATGTGTCCCACCTGGGAATTGAACCAGCAACCTCTGAGTTACAAGTCCAGTTCCCTAACCATTACACTACATGCCACCCTAGACCTGGGTGTGGGGGGGCTGGTGTGGGGGGGCGGGCGGGCGGTCGGTCGGTCGTGCTGGTGACGTACCTGCAGGAGTAGGTGGGCTCTCCCACTTTGAAGACGTGGCCGCACAACTGGGAGGGCTGGTTGCTCTGCTCCAGCTTGGCCAGGCCAGTGGACGGGTCCTCCCCGCACAGGTACCACTCGAGGGGGGCCTGGAGGAGGAGCTGAGCCAGGAGGTCCTCGCTCTGGGGGTTCAGGTTGGGACCTAGGCAGTAGATTTTGGGCACGTAGCGGGCCAGGTGCTGGTACACCTCCTTGGGGAGGTCGGTCACTTGGAGCCATTTCTGCAAGAGTGGAGCAAGCGGGACTAAGGGTCACACTGGGGTCCCGTTAATGGTTTGTGGTCTGGTTGGCCTGAACCGTAGCTCACCTGCCATAACTCATTTATGACAGCCAATCGCTCGCAGAGCATTTGCATACCAGAACTGGGGAGCCCACGGGACTCATTTGCCGTTTCTGCGGGTCAATCTGTGAGCTGGTCGATGGATTCCTACCCTGGCAAAGTACAAATCAGCCAGCGACCAGACAGAAATCACACCGAGCTGGGCGACCAGACAGAAATCACACCGAGCTGGGCGACCAGACAGAAATCACCAGCTGGGCTACGCGCACGGAAAATGTCACAGGGCGGCAGAGCAAAGGACACCAGGACTACAACGGAATGTTATCGTGTTTTATTTTGACTCAATGCCCGTTGCTACTAAAGGAAGGTAACCTCCATCTTCTCCAGTTGGTGGAGGGGACAGCGTGTGACCACACCTGTCTGTGAACAAAGTAAACCGCAAAGGCTAAGGGTGGATTTGAATGAAAATATAAATGCTTTTTTGGTGAGGAGGAAAGGCTTAGCTTTTAGTGCTTCTATTAATGGTAGAGGAGGTACATATTGTGCTTGAGTGCCAATCAGAACTCTCCTTCTGCATCCTGCCCAGAAAAGCGTAGGCCGACCAAGGCAGACGCATCTGCACCCTAGCCTACGTTTAGTTTCAGAGCGATTAGCTTTGGCTCATTTCACGCCAACTCAACCAGGGCCCGTTCCCCATAGCTCCCAGATCTGGGTAGAAAGATTAAACCTGCTAGAATTAAAAGTGAAAGGGGCTGCATCTAATGCCTCTAGCTTAGGATACAGGGATTATGAACTTGCATTTGGAACACTGGCTATTGAAATATTGAAAATATATTGAAACCCATTTCTGGTGGAGTTGGCATGGAATGACCCTTTTACATATAACATACATTTACTGGGATGCACAGTCCCCGGTATTACACTTGCAGGGGTCCAGCACAGCAGGTGCAGAGAGGGAGGGAGGGATGGTGAAGCAAGGATGGATAGAAGACCAGATGTACAGCATGACAGACAATAGAGACAAAGAAGGTGCTCCACAGATGGGCAAAGAGGATTTTCTTTCTGGTGAAAGGAGCTAAATCGCATCGTCTCTGCAGTGCAAAGTACACTTTGCTGTAGCAACTCCCTTCAACTCAGTGGAATGCTGTTCATACAATTTTTTTTTTTTTTTTTTAAATTCACTTGAAATGTTTGTTAAAATTAGACTGCAACCTCAATACGACCTTCTTCTCTTGATACACATTGCTACCAAGGCTTCTGAAGAGGTTGATGTTAAAAAAACCAACATAGACATGTTTTGAAATCAAGGGAGCCCGGTTGTGCGTGTCAAGTCAGTTTAGAAATACCAGCTGGCCCTGAGCAGGCAGTAGCTCTAATAACATTTCACAGACACCTGGAGTCCTTACTGTTGAAATACTAAATGCCAGGAGACAATTGTGCAATTGCAACCAAAAGCCTCCAATGAATCTCCAAAAACAGGCCTCCCACACTGTAACGACCTTGTGCTTTGCGCCGGATAAGAATGTGCCCATTATTGTTAAATAACAATGATTCAAGAGCTGCTTCACTCTGCTTCGCTTTCATATCACGTTTGTGTGCTGATATAAACGTATCATTTACTCTGTATACGCAGCTCTGGAGGACTGCAATGTAATGGTTATCATTCTCTTCTAAGTCATCATTCCTGGGCACTGTCCTTCCACATTATTCCAAGGCCAATAGGCACGCCGCTCTTGCTGCTCTTCTGTTCATACACGCTGGCAGTGCCATTCCAGCTATTCTGAATACATTTACAGAGCCTTGGGTTAAAGCCACCTATATGCAAATCCGTACCGATATCCACACGGCTGACAATCCTTAATCGTGATGTTTCGTTCCTGCAAAACGCCTGAAACGGTGTATTGTTAAATAGGTCATTTAGGGGCTATACGTCCTAAGCAGGTGGCCATTCGCATCCAAAAATCTCTAAGGCGGCTATTTCTTCCATTAGCGACCCGTTTAAATGTCAAAATCGTAGAAGGTGCAGTCACAGATGGGCCCTTTAGGTCCAAAAAGCAATGATCTCACTGAAATAGCGCTACAGTAAAGCAGTCCAATAGAGACGATTGACAGCCTCCTGCCCAGGAGCTCGCTGCAGGCAGCTCTAGCTCTGCACCACATCAGTGTGCTTGTGAGTCTGTCTTCGGGAGGTGTCGAGTTTCTGGAGTATTTAAGGCTGCCCCCGCAGTGATAGGGGGGATGCGACCACACCCCGCAACCCCTGTGGCCAACACTGTCCTCTTGCCCCCTCCCCCTCCCCTCCCCTTCCCCTTCCCCCTCCCTCCCTCCCTCCCTCACACGTTCCTACTGCTACCGCTACCATACACTGATGCAGGTGCGGCACAAGGCAGCGTATAAAGAGAGGAAACACAGGGGTTACAACAGACCGCTCGCCATGTGGCATACCCAGCTACATTGTCCCACCATCAAAGCAATTCCAGCTCACCATTCTCTCTTCACTGCACCCCCTGAGAATTGCATGCTATTCGTGCTCTTAATAAGAAGCACTCAGCTAATTTGCTACTCCCATGTATGCATGTGGATCTTTATGCAGCTAGCTAGACAGCACCCCACCCTTTTTCCTTGCCATCCTACACTGGAGCAGGTGTAATACTCAGGTACAGAAAACGTGTATGCAAACAGTGGAAGCAGGCCCTTCAACAAGTAGGCATAGTATCAACACAAAGGGGGGGGGGATTAAGGAATGACCTTTGTCTTGATAAATATGAGACACCTTTTGTGCGACTTGCGTTATCAAGTGCTGTTCATAAGGCAGAGCAAAAGCCTGCTTAACAGAGAGAATAGATACATGCCTATAATCAATATCAATAAATACTTTACTCTGCACTTTGAAAAGATATAGCCCCCCCCCCCAAAAAAACAACTATACAGAAACACAAAGCAGCCCTTTCTGAGGTGATCCCTGACTAAGCTCCCGTTGGAGCACCTGTCACACTGACAGCAGCCAGCTCCCTGCTCTGACACATTTCAGACATCCGCCAAATACATTTTATGAGCTGAAAGGAGGAATTAATTTGGGCATGGTCTCTCCAGATAGGGAGAAATCTCACTGCTCTGTTCCGCCTGCAAATGCACATGATGTATGAAACTGTATATACTTTTTTACTTTACATTACATTACAGGCATTTAGCAGACTCTCTTATCCAGAGCGACTTACAGTTTTACATTTCTTTACAATCCATTTATACAGCTGGATATTAACTGAAGCAATTCAGGTTAAGTACCTTGGCTCAAGGGTACAACGGCAGGGTCCCACCTGGGGATTGAACCTGCAACCTTACCGTTACAAGCCCAGTTCCCTAACCATTATACCTGACTACTTTTAACTTTTAACACTTTTAACATGTATTCATTCAACAGATGCTCGTACAGAATAGTGCACACAATATGTATAGATGAACAACAGTATTGATAGAGAACTGTACTGTGGCAAAATACAAATAAAGTGTCATACAAAGCAATGCTATGATAATGTTTATCACCATTGTCATAAACACAATACATGAATACCAAAATCTACAGGTCACGTAAAGCCATAAGGACCTGTACGACAAACACAATACCCCAATACTCCACCCCCCCACACTAGTATTGCAGGCAAAAAATCCACACAATGTAGGGTTATCACCCAATCTACAGTAGCTTATATACCATAGGTTACAGCAGAAAGGCTACAACGTTGGGAAACAGTGATGTTACTGCGAAAAATAAATATCTGTTCAGCACGTCCTCCATACTGGCTAGCAAATATAACCTGAAAAATACTCAAACTGCAATGACCTAATAACCTGGTTTCAATCTTGGACCTTGATGGTGGACAACGTAGCAAGCAGTTAATCGCGGAGTATGGCTAGCCTACATGCGGAGAAACTCTTGTGCAAGCACTTTGGCTTGATAGCATTATCTACAGGTTTTTAGGTTAGAAGAATAAACAATCATAATCGTGTAATTTATATTAGTGTATATGTGTGTAAAATGTTTCAAACATTTATTCAAATATAAATGTTAACAAAAACTGTGGATCTAGTTGAGATCTATGGAAACGAAGTCTAATTGAAGGAATTAACTCAAATTTCCAGTATAGAATGGGTTCACGATCAGTTTGCACTGATATCAATGTAAAGTCCGCTAAAGAATGCATCGACGTTTAGATACGCACACTTTTTGTTGTATTTATCAAGACATATCAAAAACAAAACCCTGCATTTTTAGTACTGCAACGTATTTTATCATGCTTTCACAGTTGGCTTTCGAAATCATTCAAGTGTTCCGCTAACGTTCGATGGCACACAAAAAAACAGCTACCTGGCCAACGTCGTTATAGCGAGATTCGGTAACGTTACGAAAACAGGTACACAATCAAGCTGAATCCCCATCGTTCACTTTCGCAAATGTAGACGCATCGCGATTATAGGTGGCTAGCGACCATGTCACAGTAACAGTGTGCCATCAACATCAACTATAGCTGTGCGTCGCCGTTTATTTAGCCATTAGGGATAGATATCTATGACAACAATAGTTTAATTCCACAAACAAGTACAGCCACGTAGCTAGCCAATGACGGTTGCCTAACGACGTTGCCGGAATATTTATCTGCCCAACTCTCCGACAACACAACAGCAGTTTCGCGCATTGTCATCCCTGAAAAGGCTAGCGAATTGTCACGAACTTTAACGAAAAGCAAAGCGCCGTAACGTTTGTCATTATTTGAGCTCGCTGCCAGCTGGCTATATACACGTCTCGCGAGCTAGCTGCTACCTAGCAGGAAAGGGCCGCGAACACGAAAACAAGTCGAACTGAGAAAATGATGAATATTCATCGTGTCGGGCAGGTTTGGTGTTTCCCTATCCCTCTGGCGTCGCACACCGGACCCCCGTATTGTGAGCGTGAATACTGTCGCATACCAAAACGGTGTCCTTGGCGGAGAAATCCAGGAATTCGCTACAGAGAGCGGACGGTACTTCGCGATCAGATTCGGCCGCCGCCATCTTCGCTTTACTCTCGCGGACGAGGCGCAGGAAGCGGAAATCAGCCGTTCGTCCGACATCCGCGAGAGCGAGGAAACTTTTAAGCTGACTAATGGAAAACATTTTACCGAGCTGTTGCTCTGAAAGCGAAGCCAAACGCTCGCATCATCTCATTGTGTAGTCATATCATATGGGGGCAATACTGTAGATTACCTCTTAATTGCGATGTATTTTCTGGCAATGCGATGGAAATCCATACTTGTTTCACTACTTTGCATATTGAACTAGGCAAACGGGTGCCAATATAGTTATCCATGCTGGTTAAGTGTAGTATTATTTTTAATTTGTTACTTCTAACCTTGTAAATGTAAAAGGAAGTTCCTCAGTGCCTGTTGTGGTTTTCCGGTTTCATTCAAATTGTAAACAAGAGATGTAATAATTTGTTGTCTTGGAAGATGTTTTAATGTATTGTATTGTCATATGTGTGTAACTTAAATTCTGTTCTGCTGCCTCTCTTGGCCAGGTCTCCCTTGAAAAAGAGATTGTATCTCAGTGGGCTTTTTCCTGGTTAAATAAAAATAAAATAAAAAATAAATCATAAATAATGGCTTTGACCCTTAATTAAAAATACACCAGTTTATTTCCAGATAATATCTCCAGATGAAATGATGTGTGGCAGATGTTCTCATGCAACATGGCTGCCATGCATCACCCAGGTGGGTGGTGGTTGAGGTGAGCTTCCACATTAAAAGTGCTATGAGATTGTGCATTCTATTATTATTGAAAGTCAAGACATTTCTTACAAATAAATTATTGCTTTATTTTTAAAGCAATCATTTAAACAATCCCACAAATTTGAGGTACAAAATACAATAGTACATAAGTACTTGACTCTTTGTCCTGAGGATCATAGTGGCTGCATGCATTTGTTCCAGCTGAGCACTGACTGCACCTGATGTCACTGATTAGTATACCCCCTTGGTTTCAGAGGTGAGCTAATTGGCGATTCAGTGGATTGGTTAGAGCAAATATCTGTAGCCACTGTGAAGCTTAGGGTTGGCAATAGTATACAGGCATGATTTATCAAACTTCAAAAATGTCTCTTCTCTGTATTATTGCAATTCAATGTGTCACAACAACGTAGATTCACAGGTGATAATTATGGCTGGATGCCGTTATCATTTCTCTATTAAAAGAGAGTCTTTTTTTCCTCCTTCCCTTTCTGCACTATCCTTTTTCAATATTAGACAAAAGGTGGAACATATCCACCTTTGTCATTTCAAGTAGAACAGATCATTTTTCTGGCATGTTTTTCAAAGTGGGAAGTTATTATAGTGTGTATTACTCTAATAAGAGAATCACAGGATATGATCCGAATGTAAGTAATACTATAAGTGATAATAATACATCTTTATTTACACTTTACTAGGACAAGACACAGACATTGTACAGTAGTTAGAATTTCAACAGTAGATGTTCTTTCATGCTGTAATGTTCACCAGTGGCCATTTTGGTTTTCACTTTTGATGAATGGGGTTCAGAGTTCATAGCTTTAAAGAGTTTTACCTGCCATTAAACATACACCAATTTAATTCACAGATCTTTGGATTAAAGTAAAAAAAGGCCACACTAATCCATTAATCAAAAACAGTTCTCTGCAGGGAAAAGCTGCACAGCCCAGAGTTAGGCACGTAAGCAGATTCTGTGTATTGTTGTGTACTGATGTGTTTTTTGTGTGTGTATGTGTATTTCTTTGGACCAATTCTGCTGATTCATAGATTTGTTGTTGTTGTTTGTTTCTGATTTTTCCCCGTTTTTTCTCCCAATTTGGTAGCCAATTATACCCTCTATTTCTTTCGATTCGGCCTCCCCCACAAACCCGCCGCCCGTCACTATGGGGCAAGCTAATTCCCAGAGGCCGGCGATGATCTGCCTCCTTCGAGACGGAACTCGCCCACCTACTTTCTAGAGACACCCTTCGCGCTTCTTGGCAAGCTCGTGCCGGCTCACCCTCCCCCATCCCCCTGGGGCGGACGGCCAGTCATCGCCCCCGGTCGGGGCTCTTGCCCAGGACCAGACTGGCGCAGATTCACTGATTGTTTAACCCAGTGCTCTCAACCTCAGTGCCATGGAGGGCCGTGGCTATGCAGGTTTTCATTCTAACCAATCATTGCTGCCGTTATTGGTTCAACTACTCATTCAGCCACATGTGTGTACCATTTTTCAAGTTGAAGCACAGAATATAGTCAACAACTGTTAGTTAGATAACAAAAATAACTAATTTCACTTCATATGCATGATGTGCATGCCAACAGGGTAATTTAGCAAACAATGGAACTAATTATCTAATCAAGAGTGGAGGCTGGAGCAAAACAGCAGCATACACATGGCCCTCCATGTTTGAGTTTGAGACCACTGGTTTAACCATATGGATGAGTCATCATATTTGCTTAGCTCAATTATAGCAGCCAGTCTTTGTGCTATGAAGATCAATGAGTCAGCATTAATAGCACACACACACGCAGTGTTAGAGGGAATGTTCCACATACGCAGGTCCTGCTTCTGGGGCTGTCCCTGTCTGTAGGCTTGCTGAAGTGTCACTCTCCAGTCTAGGAGCATCCGTCACCTGCTGGGGTCCCAGGGATCTGCAGGGAGAAGAACTCGTGTAATCACAGCTTCATCACACAGGTCATTTATTTATAGTGACTGCCATAAGAGCGTGTGCATTTTCTCATCTTTTACAACACTGACTTCAACCAAGGAACTTCTATTAGACATGCACACATGTTCTAAACGTTACGCACTGTGTGGTGTTCTACTAGTTGAACACTGTGATGGGTTATTATTATTGATGAACAGTTAGGAGGACAGGGATCTGTCTTGGTTTTGTCTTCACATAGGGATAGCAGACTAACAGAAATAAAAAATAAAAAAATCATGTGCAAACATGGCAAAATGCCAATAAGACAAGAGGGGTCTCAATAAGCTTGGGCCTGCACCTATGAGGCTGAGATCCCCTCTTCTCTGTCCTCTGTTGGCTGAGTGTTGCTGCCTGCCTCTGCAGAGAGAGAGAAACGTACAGTTGACACACAGTCGCCCCCTGCCAGGTGAACTCGAAAACCAGGTATCAACATGTGGGACAGAACTCCACCCCACGGGGCCTTCTTCCCATTTTTAGTGTGATATTAGGTCGGAGGCTGGATGCGCCCAGTTCTCCCTACAGTTCTGACCCAGACTGACTGTGCCCGGCTCTCTTATCTCTGGTTCTGAGCCAGACTGGTGACGCTGATGGCGGTGGTGGTACTGACGTGAGCCTGGCCCAGACAGGATCAGCCGCTGCAGCAGAATTTGCAGCTCCTTCATGTCCATCCTCAGTGCACTGAGCTCTCGGTTCTGCTGGTTCTGGTCCCGCTGTAGTTTCTGCAGAGTCTTCAAACATTCTCCCTGTTCCACAGTCAACATTCCTCCACCTCTGAGAGAGAGAGAGAGAGAGAAGGAGAGAGAGAGAGAAAAGGAGGAAAACGTAGTTACAATTGCAATGCATTCTGGGACACCCTGCTCTGTTGAACATGTGGTCTTCAGAAACATCATGAATAAACACAGGTGGGATCGTGAAAGAACATTAAGGCTCTCTACGCACCCTGCATCCCTGTCCCTGTCGTCAGATTTGCCTGTGTCCAGGGGGCTCGCCTCCTTATTTATCTCAAGAAACTCATCCAGGGTCTCCTACAGATACAGGTTAAGATGGGTGCAGTTAGACACAGCACACGCACACACACGCACGCACGCACGCACACACACACACACACACACACACACACACACACACACACACACACACACACGCACGCACGCACACACAAATGCATGTGACATGCTTTCCTGTGACACTTTGTCACCTTTATCTGCACAGTGATCTTCCTCATCGCGGCGTGCTGATCTGGGTCGGTGGCAATGTCTTCGTCATAGAACTCCGCCAGGGGGGCACAGTTACGGTGGATGTGCTGGTTGTCACAGAAACCGCGGAGGCGGGGCATCGACTCCTCCACCTGCAGGATTATGGAGGCCTGCTGCATCACTGCGTTTGCCAAGGCGTTATCATAAACCCTGCGAGGCAGAAAGCACACTGAGACACACGCACACGCACGCACGCACACACACACACACACACACATACACACACACACACCCACACACACACACTGTCACTGGGGCCACACACACACACACGCACGCACGCACGCACGCACGCACACACACACACACACACACACACACGCACGCACACACACACACACGCGCATCCGGAGAGAGGAAACATACCAAGGCGGCACACACGTTCACACGCGCACAGATGAAACAAACACGTACGCAGGACAGCTATTTGAGCCGCACTCAAATAACCCGAGAAAGTAAACGCTTGACACCTGACACAGGCGCGCGCACACAAGACACCTCGCGGAGAGAAAGTGTGCGGTGACACGCCGACACGGACCTCTGAAAGGTGTCCGACAGGAGGGCTATCATCAGGTTGACGCAGAGGACGGCGGACAGCGCCAGGAAGGTCCCGCAGAGCAGGTGGGCCATCATGGAGTCCACGGCCACCATGGCGTCAAACTCGTACTCGTCCACCAGCGTGAGGCGGTAGAGGCTGTAGAGCAGCTTGGGGACGGTCTGCATGCTGGCTACCGCTGGAGTGCCTGGAGCCGGCAGGAACAGCCACACCGAGACGGTAATCCACACAACACTCTTCCTCTATCCTGGCTGTTGTGACATTCAACTCCTAAAGTAACACTCATGATTAAAGTCTAACTGTAAACTTAAAGTTCTGACCTGTTTGTATTGAGTGTGCAAATATGCAGTTTGTCTGTATATCCCACCATTTTACAGGAATTCAGCTTGATTGCCTTTTTTATGGGGGCAGGGTATCATTTTTAGGGTTTTTCCATATTGGCTCAAAGGGGTTGTTTTTGTATGTTTTTTGTTAAATTGTGGAAAATATCCGTTGTGAATTCCTGTGTGACAACCTCATTGTACATACTGTACCTCATTGCGCTATACATAATTAAAAAATATATATTTTGTTTTTATTTGTTTCAGATTTTTTCCTGTTTTCTTCCAATTTAGTATCCAATTTCACCCTCTATTTTGTATTTTGATTTGCCCTCCCCCACAAACTCGCCACCCGTCCTCCGGGTCAAGCTATTCCCCCAGGCCGTCACTGATCCACCTCCTCCAAGATGGAAATTGCCTATTATTTTGTCCACAGGGAAGTCCTCTATGCTCCTCAGCAAGCTCATGCCGACTTTCCCTCCCCCCACCCCTTGGGGCGGACAGCCAACTGCCACCCCCGATCGGGGCTCCCGGCTACAGTCGGTTTGACCACAACTGCAATAGATAGCTCACACTTGCTAAGCGCCAATCAATGCGGGTGCGTTAGACCGCTATGCAATTCGAGGCCCTACTGGCATGCATTGTTAATTTATTCTGTGCATATATTATTTATAGTAACTGGTATTGTACAGTGGGGCACATTTTTTCTTGGAATATTTTGTTGATTTTCCATGAGTTTGACGAAGAGGTACAATTCTCTGACTCTCCTCACCTCCGAAAATGATCCAAAAAGCACAGGCATAAGGGATGAAGATCTCTATGTAGAGGAAGAGGAACCGTAGAACATCCCCCACAATCTTCCCCAGCATTACAATGAAGGGGCCCATTACCCTAAAAGCACAAAACACACCACACTATAAAAACAGCCAATACACAACACAACATAACATCACTCAGTGACACGATGCAGCACCATATAGGAGAAACAGCCAGTACACAACACCTAGTTTCAGCCAAAACCACTCCACCATGTGCTTGAATATTCTCTTTTGTTATGAACTGAGAGCTTTGTCCCCATTTTCTTTTCAAATGTATGCAGGAAGAAATGTTCTCTGATATGTTCTCCCATTTTATACTTGAGAATTAATGTTAATGTAAAGCGACAAAGAAGAAGAACTGTAATTAGGATTTGCAGAACATCTATTAAAATAGTGATTTTGACTTTTTTGACAGGTAGTGCCACATTTTAAGTGTTTAACTCAGTGATCTTTTAATCAGGGTTTAAGGGTGAGGGTTTAAGAAAGGTGTTTTATAAGCAAAATGTGTCATGGTGATGATGATCATTACTATTACCACTATTGTTATTTAATCATTTATTTTTTAACTCCAACACTCTCCACTCCAAAGGTTGCCTATAGAATGGCAAAACACTGAGCTGAAGGCTCTAAACAGAGTTGCCATGGCACCAGAGGACTTTTATGTTGGAGTTGACGTAATTAGGTGCGCACAATGGCCAGGTGTTACCCTAATGACTCGCCTTCGACACTGACCAGGTGTTACTGTGAAACCTGAGTACTTTATCTCACGTCACCAAGGTTACCACTGTTTCTTCTCGCAGCCCATACCTAAAGGCTCTGACGTGCTTCATGAGTCGCAGCCAGAGGAAGATCACAGTCACAGCGAAGAGACGAAGGCTGTACGCCCGAAGCGTGCTTTCGACGACAAAGATGTCCGCCACGTGGATCCCAAACACCGCCATCAGTAGCGTGTACACCAACCAATCAAACACATTCCTGCAAAGACAGGTCAGCCAATAAGGAAGTGACACGCTCACCTGTGAATACAACATCGGGTCTTTAGGAAGTCTGTTATAAACACAGCATGATATGATGGGCATCAAATATTTAACGTGGAAACATTTGAGAGTAGATAACGATTGCTTTCAAAGATGTGAAATACATATACATCATAAAATATGTATATGGACATTTACCAGAGATCTTGGAAGTAGGATGGCTTCATATTCCAAACTGATTTCATTTGTTCCTTTAAAAAATGTTTCTCCTTCATGACAGAATAACAACAACATAAATAATTAATTGTTAAATAACATTTAAAATAATAAATAACATCATTTCACATTCCCACAAAAATGGTTGAGAAACATAATTTATTCGGAATATAAAATAATTAATTGTGACACAGTCTGATATTTATTTTAACTTTTATTTGACCAGGAAAGTAAATAGAGAATAACACCTTCTCATTGATTCATATTGGTTAAGGTGAGGAGAAACATGATTATACACCAAATCCATTATGATAAAAGCAATTATCGAATGTTGTCAGAACACCCAGAAGCACCTGTGTTGCTGCACATCCAAAATACAGGAAAACATTGTTGACCAGCAGGGGTGCTGTGTACCTCGGGCCACATGGGGTGTGCACAGTGCAGGTCGTCATTGATTCTGCGCTCACACCACCTCTGCCAGTCCCACAGCTTCCTGTGGGATCGCAACACCTCCGCCACCTCCTGATACAGCTCCACCACTGTGAACCCCAGTGCCAAGACCACCACCAACACACGCCACCAGTCCTGCAGAGAGAGAGGGAGGGAGGGAGGGAGGGGAGGGGGAGGGCAAGGGGGAGGGGAGAGAGGGAGAGAGAGAGAGGGAGAGAGGGGAGGGGGAGAGAGAGAGAGAGGGAGGGAGGGAGGGGGAGAGAGAAAGAGGGAGGGAGGGAGGGAGGGGAGGGGGAGAGAGAAAGAGGGAGGGAGGGAGGGAGGGGAGGGGAGGGGGAGGGAGAGAGAGAGAGAGAGAGAGGGAGGGGAGGGAGGGGGAGAGGGAAAGGGAGGGAGACAGAGAGAGAGAGAGAGAGAGAGAGAGAGAGAGAGAGGGAGAGGGAGAGGGAGAGAGAGGGAGAGGGAGGAAGAGAGAGGGGGAGGGAGAGGGGGAGGGAGCGAGAGGAAGAATGAGAGAGAGAGAGAGAGAGAAAGGAAGAGATCCTCCAATAGGTGCTTAGTCTCTCCTGTAGTAACGCTACTGCTTAGCCTACAGGATGTAATGTAGTCACTGGCTTGTACATCAGTGCATCACTGCAGTGCTCCTGGAGTCTGGGTGTGGGTGACATAACTTGAGAGGCACAATTGGCCTTGCCGATTTGGAGAGAAAAACTGTGAAAAAGTTTCTGTTCCCAGCGTTCCCTCTCTCACCCTGGGGAAGTCGTAGAGCCGCCCTTCTTCTCGGACCACGGACATAGAGATGGCGACCGTCGTCCAGGAAAGGATGAAGAGGAAGTTGAGAAGTAAGAGTATCCAGGCTCCTGTTCTGCAAAGAGAGATACGTTTGAACCCTCACTCTGCTCTACAGTGGCCACCTAAGCACACAGTATCACCTATCGCCGCCACCACCACCACCACAACAACAAGGCCTTGCAGGACCAGTACCAGGAACTGGAGCCAGAGTCCCTTCAGTCAGCTGGGTCTCATGCCCTCTGTACTAATCTCCGTCAAGCAAAGAGAGTCAGTCAATAGCAGGGGCCAGTACCACCACAGCTGACTGGGACCTGTTTCCCTGTCTTATGTATTTTAAACCGATTCCTTGTGACCGATCAGGCTGAGCGTAACTCCGCCCTGCGATGCAAGTCCTCAAAGCTTGAGGCACTGCCGCTGTAGGGCGTTGGAAGTGTGTGGACACAGGAGAACCGTGGGAATGACCTCACCTGCCGTACAGATCCCACTTGACCGTGATCAGCTTCAGGACCACGGGGTGCATGATGAGGTCCAGCTTCCCCTGGCGCACAATAGACTCCAGCTGCAGAGAGACGCCGCCCGCCGTGCCAATCATTAGCCACCGTGCCTTATGTGCGCCATCGGCGCCCGATCGCCAGCCACCGCTAATCACGTGTCGCTAGCTGCCAATCATCAACTTAAATGGATCAGCTATGAGCCGTCAACCTGGAGGCATCGCATTATCATCGGCTGTCGTTTATCAAAATAAACACATTACACATCATTGGCTGTCAATCATCAACCTAAACGGATCACACATTGGCCATAAATCAGTAAATGCATTGTCCCTTATCGTCTGTCATTCATCAACCTAAAGGCATCGCATATCAGCTGTCCATCACAATGCAACAACCGTTGCACGTTAATTACGCATTAAACATCTTTAATCTGCCATAATCGGATTAACCATGTGTTGTTGCCCATCAATCACTCAATCTCACAATCTGTCATTAGAAATGGCTTACCGGTGACGTGGGTTCATTTGCATCCGGCACTAAAACACAAACAAAAACCCCCAAAAGAACAATTAAAGAAACATATTCATAGGCTTACAGCCATGTGACTTTTCCAACACATCCCTCCACATCTGACACCCTAATGTCTATCATGGCTATCCTGTACTCCAAACAAATGTGTAAATGTAAGTCAATTGGCTAGATGGCTTATAACAGCTCCTCACTATAAGTCCTCAAATGTCAGGAAATACAGGAACTGGCATCACTATTGAATATTGGGCATTTCCACACAAAAGGTGTGTGTGTCTGTGTGTGTGTGTGTGCCTGTGTGTGTGTGTGTGTGTGTGTGAAAAGAGAGAGATGTATCTATTAGACTTCATCTTTCTGGTGTTTTTTTCTCCTAGAATCAGAATCCTGTTAGTAGGCTGAGTGGGTTTTGTTAGTCAGAGGGGCACCACCTCTTGTTCTCTGCTGCACATGGAGAGGTCTTTCTGCCTGAGGTGACCCGGTACCTTGTGAGCTCAGACCCTGGAGGCTCTGCTTGCTGGGTGGTTCTGGCTCTATGAGGTGAAGGTAGTAGAACTGCTGCCGGGTCATCCGGTCCCTCACATGGAACTGGTTGAGTGCCAAATGGGCCTGGAGATTACAGGACAGGGGTTTAGGAAATGAGAGTCAGTAAGGTCAGATAAGTGACTGCACTATGGAAACCACCCCCAGTTCCACCGAGAGGCGAGGAACAGGGCTGCGGGAGAATGTTAATGATTTAAAATATCAGCGACCACACCCAAAGAGCGCTGGAGTAGATCAGTCAACAGGGGCCATTCTGCCGATCATAGCGGTGATGCACAGCTGTCCGTCGCTCACCACAGGGGCCATTCTGCCGATCATAGCGGTGATGCACAGCTGTCCGTCAGAGTCCTGAACTCCAGCGTCCACCACAACCTTTACCATCAGCTCCATCAGCGTCCGTGCCGCCTCACTCCGGTCTGCATACATGGGGAACGGGAAGAATCACTGCACGCGTATCACAACCTTTACACCACCTTTACACACAACCTTTACACACTGTGTATCACCACACTGCACCTTCACCACAAATCACACATGTATCACCACAACCTTTACAAGGTAGGGCTGGCAGTGTAGCATAATGGTGAGGGAGCTGGGCTTGTAACTCTGAGGTTGCAGGTTCAATTCCCAGTTCTCTGGTGGGGCACTGCTGTTGTACCCTTGAGCAAGGTGGTTAACCTTCAATATCCAGCTCTATAAATGGATTGTATGTAATGAAAATGGATAAACTGATGTAAATGGCATATATTATTATCTTATTAAGAGCGTCTCACTAAAACCTAAAATCACAAATGTAAATGTAAATGTACAAATCACACGTGTATCACCACAACCTTTACAAGCCACACGTGCATCGCCACGCACCAACACCCCATGCTACAGTAAAAGCTCATGCACAAGAAATTATACACACACAGCACATGCTGCGTCACACACTACAGACTCCACACTTTACACGTTACACTTGCGCAGATGGTAGACGTAGCACAGACCGCATGCCGTGACATGTTAGGGCCAGGCAGTACCCAAGTTAGCAGCAAGCTGGAGCGGGGTTCTCCGTTTGTAGTCGCGGGCGGTAATGTCCGCCCCAAACTGCAGCAGGACCTTGATGGCGCCCACTGCATCGTTCTTCGCTGCAAAGTGCAAGGGAGTCTGCAGGTCCTTCTGCGTCTGAGCTCCGACGTCCGCTTCACGGGACAGAGACAGGAAGGGGAGTGAGCGTCACACACGGTAGGGCAGCAGCGTGCAAACAGATGTTTTGACAGAGGCATGATGGTAGTGGTGACAGACTCGTAACCAGAAGGTGGGACACTGCCATTTAATTGAATTGCTTAAAAGATACATCCAGCAGAAACACAAAAATACATGCACATGCACACGCACACGCACACGCACACGCACACACACACACACACACTCAAAGGCTTCAGACCTTTCCTCTCCAGCAGGAAGTGAATCATCTCCTCATAGTCCAGCGCTGCGGCCACATGGAGAGGCGTGACCCCATACGAGTCGGCCCGCTGCACATCCGCCCCTCTGTCCAGGAAGAATCGCATCACGTCCATGTTCCACGCCCGTGAGATCTGCTCCGTAACACAGGCAACACGGCCTGCTGTGAGAGCCGTCCCACACACACACACACACACACACACACACACACACACACACACACACACACACACCCACACACCCACACACACACACACACACACACACACACACACACACACACACGGCACGGACACAGGAGCAAAGCCTCATCCACAAGAACAGAAAGTTGATTTAATTTTGCAGCTGTCAAAGGACCACATCTCTCACAGGCTCTCTATAATCCAATCGGAATGAAAAGAAGGTGACCACAGCCCTGGAACACACCTCTGTGGCCCTGTTGTGATTGCGATGAAAAGGCAAACAGCAGTTTCACACGCACTTTGATCAAATGTTGACTGCATGAGGTCTGTCATGAGGGCTTTCATAAAAACACCCAACTGCCATCAAGGATCAGCAACTGATATTATCTATCTATCGATACATTTGTCTTACTGCTTAAAAGAGCTTCCTGGTAAGGTAAATGTAACGTGAAGGTACAATCTGAAGGAGAACTTAACACATTGAGCTACAGGAGAGAAGGCACCTCGAGGGACAGACAGTACAGGGGACAGTGGGTGTGGACAGACACGGACCCCACCTCATGCAGGGCAGTCTGTCCATACTTGTCTGCGGAGTTGACATCAGCTCCGTCGCAGATCAAGCCATGCAGGTACTGAAGGTCCACCTGAAGAGACGAGTGGCCAAAGGAGAGACGTCAGCACCGTCACAACCTGACACCCCTCGACACACACATTACATTACATCACAGGCATTTGGCAGACGCTCTTATCCAGAGTGACGTACAACAAAGTGTTAACCGTAGTCAAGAACAGTTTAGCTGAAAGCCACCCTAGTGGGAAGTACAGTTCCTGGGTGCTAGGAGCAACCACATAGTTAAACTAGGACCCTGTAAGTAAATCTGTAGCCACAATTTAGTAACACACCCATCACAAGCCACGCCCTCACCCCGCCCCTTCCCCCTCCCCCTTCCCTCATCACCTCGTCTGTGTCTTGGTTGTTGTTGTCGAGCACTCTGAAGTGATCCAGCAGCCTTTTATTGAGATCCCAGTTTTTATTCGGGCCATCAATGATGTCATCATCATCATGAGCCAGGCCCTGGTACTTGATCTTGGTGGACTTTCCTTCAAGACCCACAGAGTTCGATAACAGTGAAAGGGCAGGGTAAAAGCATCCAGAGATCAGAGTAAAATCTGTGAAGCCAGGGTAAATCTTGGAAACTTCTATAGTTTTACCCATAAAAGCCATGAACTAGATAATGTATGTATTACTCAAACTATGGTAAAATGAGTGAAACTAGTCTTGTTAGTTTTCTGAACATGTAGTCATTTGAAGAGGTAGCTACTGTGGATATCTGGGCAGGTAGTTGGATATTGTAGTTATCTGAAGAGATATTGAGCAGTTAAGTCATAGTATATACAGGTTATGTATCTGTTGTAGTTAATATGATATATAGTTAAAGCAGGTAGGTAATTACATGAGCAGGTAGTTTACCTGTCGGACTCCTCCGCGTACTCGTGGCCCGTTTCCACCGGCCGCGGGCGTAGGAGGCCCACTGGGCCGCTGCCTGCATCACACTGGTGACGGACGTCATGGAAACCATGGAACGTATAGACTGCCGACCAACACACCTTACTCAATTCACACCACTCCATTTCCACACACACCACATTCAACACGCTCCAGTGCACTCAGTCTGACACAACACATCATGAGGGTGTTCCCTAAGATGGCTCACTCGCGAGCTAGACAATCAAGCACACCGGAACACAGCACATTAGGTTGGTGATTCCCAAATTGTGGTCTGTCATAAGAGGTGCTGGGGTAGGTCACAAAATTGTGGAAAACATAACGTGCTGTATATGATACACCACCATGGACATTCACACCAGTCAAATTTAACACTGTACTTGTTTACATGTACAGCTCAAGTTACAGTGTTCATTGTTTTGATATATGTTAAAAACATTTGAATTCCATATCTGAACATATGTTAGGCTACGTTTTACAAAAGTGTGGGCCATAGTAAATGCATTGGCACAGTAAGTGGGTCATGGTCTCCTGAGGTCTGCTAATCAGTGCACTAGATGTACTTTCCACACTGACATGCTCAGACCTGTCCCATTGAGATATGGTGCTGACCCCAAAACACGTCAGCACATTTCGATATAATGATATAACGCACTTCTTCAATAAAAAAAGATATTTTTACTCTTAATCTCAAAACAACAGCTGAAACCTTGTCACCGTTTTACAACACACAGTGAAGGATTTCACCACATCTGAACTCTGGATATATCAATGCATGTGTATTGGAAGATCTATCTCCCTTTGAGGCTATGTGTGTGTGTGTGTGTGTGTGTGTGTGTGTTTTGTGTGTGTGTTTGTGTGTGTGTCTGTGTGTGTGTTTGTGTGTGTTTGTGTGTGCATGCTTGCGTGCTACATCACATTATTCTTTTTCTTAGCAGGGTTGAACTAAACCAAAAGTAAAATTATAAAATAGACATGGGAAATATTAAAGAATTTAGCAGCTCTTCTCTCACCTGAGTGGCGACTCCATCAGTCATCTCAAATGCCACATTCTCGTGACCAGCAGGGCTAATCTGGTTTGACTTCACCATCTTCCTGCAGTCACCCAGAGCACAGCTAACCAACAGTTGCCGAGTACAGAGCTAACCAACCCAATCGCCTGATACAAAGCTAACAAATTTGGTTACCCACAACAGAGGCAACCAACAGTGCCCTGGTACAGAGCTAAACCAGTTGCCTGGTGCAAATCTAGCCGACAGCGACCCACTACAGAGATACAAACTTAAACTTTTGCCCAGGACACAGTTGATCTGTAAAATGATCAAAATGCACAGTTAACCTACACAGTTACCCCATTACAGAACTGACCACCACAGTAACACAGAACTGAACTTATGAACACTGGTCAGCACTGTTCACCTGCGTGAGCTTTAGTTAAGGCTTAAAGGTGGTCGCAATGCCATCCCCGCAATCTTGAAACTGTGACGGGGAGAGCTTTGCGCCGTCAATACACTTTGTATCAGACCACTGTTTTGTCGGTGATAGGCCAGTGTACTGGGAAAACAGGCAATAAAATGCAGCACACATGTACATTGTACCACACAGCAGTCTTCTTTATCTGAAAGTGCATAACAGCCTTTAGATTATATATTATAAATAGCAAGGAATATATCAGGTGAAAACAAAGAAACTGAAGACATGGTTTATGGTTTTCCATATCTACTCGCACACACACACACACACACACACACACACACACACACACACACACACACACACACAGACAGAGTGATTTAAAGGAATATCACTTTTATAGATAATTGTTAGGCTCATCCAGAGCAATTTACATATTATTTATAATTCAGCAGTAACATTCAACCATTTTTCATTCTTGATACACACTGATATACATTTTTATTCTTTTTCAGCTTTATGCTTTTTTGCTATAAAGCGGTACCTATTATTGTTATATCTATAATCTCGCTGCTCCTATGAAATATATTTTATGCAACAATCTGAGCATGAACAAGAGCATCTGCATCTGCCAATCAATAAATCCAATCAATAAATCACTAAAACACTAAAACAAAGTGGTGACTATCCCCCTCCCGCCAGATTAAAGCTTGCTTTAAGTACTGAAGATCTCTTTTCCTTGGGACTGGAACAGTCCTCTGTCCAATCAGAAGCCTCAGAAACATGTCACATGTTCCCTGACACTTGCCACTGGGACACACCCTGCAGGGAGCAGCAAGCCAGAGGCGCGGGCCATCGTAAAGTCCTCCTCGAGTGACAAGGGAGGCACTCCCCCCGCACTGCGATCGACAGGCGACTCATTTTTACTTTACGGATGTTTACTGACGGATCACGTGCGACACACCTGGCCACAGATTCCCAGGGGCGGAGTTCAGGTGAGCAAAAGTCCGATGCAGCATGGGTACGAAATCAGAGCAGTGAGCAGAGGGGCGAGGGCAGGGTGGATTCAGATCTTTATTCCTGCTCTTGTAGAACAAGAGACAGCGGGGATGAGCGATGTAGAAACCCCAAACAACAAAACTAACAAAACCACACACACACACACACAGAGATGAAGCAGCTTCACAAATCCAGCTGCATTCCCTCTCAATGGTTGATGCACTGTTGAATCCAAAGTTCATATTAATCTCAGTAAATTCGACAAAATACAGTTCCACTGTTTCACATTAATTTCCAGAGCGCAACGGTACAGTTCTTAAGCCGAGAAAAGAAACATATGAACGCGCTCTGATAATTAGTGTCACAAATGAATTACTGCAGTCCCACGACGTTTCTACAAAGCAGCAGTGGCCTGTGAGAATGGAATATGTGAGGATGAGATATTATCTTTAAACGTGTAATTATCCTTTACCTGTTTTTGACCATTTTCCATGATTAACAAGCCTTCCAATTTCAGTAAAGATTACCCCCTCCCCCGGCAATGATCCCTTTTTACTTAATTGCGTTTAATGTGATATAATTACCTCTGTAAATCATTCCAATTATAAAAGATAACGGTGTTACTATGAATAACTTTGATTGTGGCATAAGGGCCTTTAGAATAATAATAAATGAAAACAAGTCTGTTTGTTCGTTAAACTGTTTGATGTGGAGAGAACGCGACGCCATCACGTACACATTTATGCACAGATGATATTGTTTTCAAAACTGTGAAATATTCAGCTTCTTGCCGTCACCTTTTCTTTGGATCCTTACAAGCAAAGGATCCAACAAATCGGCTGGCTCGGTTGACACGCTGTGTATTAAGCAAACGCATTAAGATAATGTGGGCTTTTGTGCAGTTCAGAGGCAGTTTTGAATAATATGATGGATTAACATAATTAACAACAGGTAAGAGCCATTAACTACAAAAGTCAAATGCAGCCATTTTAACAGCGTGCGAACGAGAGGGTAGGACACAGGGACGTGTAAAGGAATCATATGTGGAGGAGTGATGCTTTTGAAATAATTATTAAACTTCCTAATCACAGTGGAAGTACAATAGGTAGCAGATTCTTAAAACGGTGACTCATTTGCCTCCCCTATTCCTTTCCCACGGATTGTCACTGCTGACAGGCAATTAAAAGTAAAGATATGCTGGCGGGAAATTAAATCAAATTGATACTTACAAATCCTTTTAATTCACGAGCCGGCACAAAAGGAGGTGTGACAATCATTAATTTTTTTGATCCATTCCTATTCTGCTCAGTTATAAATACTGTATTTAATCCTGAAACAGATTCCAGCTGTGCTGTGTGCACACACATGCCCGTTTGCTAGAACAAGGCCTATTACTGCTCTAAATCAGACGTCCTGTCGAGCCGTGTGGCCCAATAGGGACATCAGCAGCTGATCCTAAGATTGGAGCGAGTTGAACTTTATGGCAATTCCCCCTACGCAAAGCAACGACAAGCAGCCAACCCCCAATAATATACATACGTGACAGGCATATAATACAGTGCATACTATATCTTTGGCAACCTAAACATGACCAAACTGCCGTGAGAACCATGAATCCATTGTGAGCTGAATTTACAAGTCCGGAAAATGCTCCAAAACAAGTCAGGAGCCTGTCTGTTAAAACGTCTTCGGTCTGGTTCCCTGAGTCCCAGCATGCTCTGGGGCTTTGACCGCGGGCGGGTGGGGGTCTTCCTCGGCGGGCGAGGGTCTTCGGCGGGGGGGGCACCCTGGTGTTGGGCAGCGCCCGGGTTTTAGCCGAACCAGTGGTTGCCCATGCACTCTCGGTTCCACTCCACGCGGCACAGCCAGCACCACTCGAAGCGGCACTGACTCTGTGGACACGCCATGTGCATGCAGCCGCCTGGGGGGGAACGACACTGCGTTAGAGTGCTGTCACCGAGGCAACAAGACTCCCAGCTCCGGTGTGCATGGACACCTCACACTGGTTTAGCTCAATTTAATAGGCTGCTGCCAAGGTTCATTGAGTAAAAGCATGTGCAGCATTTGGTCATTTATCCAGTCATTGAGAAGTAGTGCTTTGTTGTTGGGGGACTATGGGAGATGTTGTTAGTATGAGAGATTGGGAGAGTAAGGAGTATGGTATAGTACCTGACATAGAAGGGGTACTATGGAGGGTGGTATATATATATATATGAGACGGATGGGGTACTATGGAGGGTGGTATATATATATATATGAGACGGATGGGGTACTATGGAGGGTGGTATATATATATATATGAGACGGATGGGGTACTATGGAAGGCGGTATATATATGAGACGGATGGGGTACTATGGAGGGTGGTATATATATGAGACGGATGGGGTACTATGGCGGATGGTATATATATGAGACGGACGGGGTACTATGGAGGGTGGTATAGTATGTGTGGAGCGATGTGATTGCCATACCGCTCTTCTCCACAGGAACGAGGCACCGCGGACAAGGTCGGGTCGTCTCGTCGATCGTCTCCTTGGACGCCTGCTCCCATCGAGCACGCCGCGCTGCCTCCTCGCCCACAGCATAGCCCTGGTGGCCAGACAGACGGGAGGACACATGAAGCGGGCCAGAGCGACACAGACGCAGGTGAACTGGATGAAGGCGGACACGGGCGAGAGAAGTGAGAGAGGACACAGAGGTGGGTTTGGAAAGATAGGACAAGAGTCAACCTGCTGTGGCTGCATTTCCTAACATTCGTTCGAGACTTTGCTTAAGAGCGATCGCATGGGTGGCCAGGGATGGAGAGCAGGAGCACCAAAACCAACATAGTGAAACAAATACATACAGTATATTCACAAAACCTGAAACATGAATAACTCATCTCTGTGTAGAATTTTTTTTATTTTTATTTTTATTAAAAGGCCTCCCGCGTGGTGTAGTAGTTTCAACGTCCGACGCTGGCCACAGTGACCGGGGTTCGATTCCCCGGCCGCGCCAGAGTCGGCTCTGGCCGGGAGTGCCACCAGGGGTGGCAATTGGCTGCTCATCTCTGTGTTGTATTTGTTGCATGCCATATACAGGAGGAAGGTTCACACGGGTGGAAACGTGGACGTGAATGTGAAGCCTTTCACACGTTTTGCACCTTTTAACTGTGGTACAAAATGGCAGGAAAACATCCATTGACAATGGCTTAACGGAAATGCCACGGCTGCCACTAGAGAGCAAGATAAGACGCCGCTAGGATGCTGAGGGCGGGAGATTGACCGGAGTTGCCAGACACTTTAGTGTGCCCTGGTTGACAATTACACCTGTGCTGGCCATACACTGACACGCAATAATCAGGCTGGAATGCAATCACTGATCTCCGGAGACGAATCAGAGAAACACCACCTGTAAGTGTTCCTCAGTTTATATTGCACAAAGAACACAATCTAAGGGGACATCAGAGTTATTTTAACTCTAACTCTCACATTAAGTGATGGAACAGTCTCTCTCTAGGTGCTTACATAGAACACTGAGAGACTGCTGTTTGGCTGGCCTACGACCTTCACAAGTACTCCCAAAATATCACTCTGGTCCTCAACCCCCACACAGGCTGCCCGTAACAGCTCACATAAAACTCAAAACCTTGGTGGCTAGCCTACAGGGTGAAAAAGATATGGCTCCTCCCCACCTGTCAAGCAATTATTAGACATTACATTACATTACAGGCATTTGGCAGACGCTCTTATCCAGAGCGACTTACAACAAAGTGTTAACCGTAGTCAAGGACAGTTTAGCTGAAAGCCACCCTAGAGGGAAGACCATAGCATACCTGCCAGATCAACCTGTTCCTTAAACCTGGGGTCCCTAGCCACACCTCCCCTCTGTGGTCACATGCCCTGGTTGTGTCTCCTGCCTGTTCTGGCCCCTCAGTGATGGAATGAGGTTCCCAGCACGGCCAGGACAGCAGAGTCACCAGCCATCTGAAGGCTCACCTACTTTAGACTGTGTCTACGCTCCCTCGACCCTGACCTTCTTTCTCAGTAATCATCCACATCTCTTAGACCAGGGCTTAGAACTTAATTTAACACTTCATATGCTGACAGGATAGCTGATTATAGTGACATTATCGTTGTTTATAGCACTTCTTCCTTGCACTGGTACTGGTTCTAAGAGTGTTACAAACCTTTTCTGTAGTTACTGTTGCCCTGTCAATGCTACTGTACAGCATTATGTACTTTGCTTATGTACTTTGACCGACTGCCAAATTAATGTACAGCACTACATAATGGAATGTAATGGAATGACTGCTGCTTTTCACTAAGTAGCATACACCATCTAGTGGTGCACTTTGGAACTGCATATCTACAGGCAACGTTTAACAGCACTTAAAAAAAAAAAAATCCCACCTCCCAATTGATGAGTAATTCAAGTGTCAACATGTAAGTGTCAAGTGTCAACTCGTCTCACTCCAGTGTACAAACAAAACACGGTGATGGTTTGAGAGGAAACACTTTGCCGCCCTCTTCCTCTGGCCATTTGAATGATGATGGGCACTGGTGGGAACACTGTGGGGCTGTAGGGGATGAAGACACACCTGCAGCAATGGCTTTACGTGTACATGGATTCCTCCCCCTCCACTGACCCAGGATCAGTTTCATCTTGTTGCACACAGTGGTTGGAATGGATGATGGCCAGATTAACTGATCCTGGATCAGCCATTTTACGGCAAAGGGTAAAATTAAAAGCAGTGGGCATACCTGGAGGGCTGCACCCGTTTCTGGCGGTGACCTCATTCGACAGTCCCCCTCGTGGAACCCCTCCTTACACTCCCGGCAGAAAAGGAGCTGCTGACAGAAAACAGACACGCGCTTCAACAGTGCACATTGCTCTGATAATTGGATTACATTTCAGATGGTAGATGTGATCGGTGATGTTTTTAGCAGGGCTGCCTCTCCTTAAAGGCTGACCAGGCCTCAGACTGCAAGGGGGCCTCCAACTGGTGTCCTAAATTCACATCTGAGTGATTTAAGAAGAAAAAAATAAAATAAAATTCTCCAATCTGTGATTGGTTATTTGTACAGGGGAAAATGATAAGCTCTCCTAAAATGGTTAGATCTGATTGGTGGAGGGTCGTTAGGCAGACTCCAAAGCCAAAGCCCTTGTCAATCAACAACAGGAGGCGGCACTGGTTTTTAATCATTGCAACATCACAGAAAGCAGTAGTGTGTATCTAACTAACAAAAAAGCAAGTCAAAGAAAAGGTAAAAGGAAATACAATTAAAAAATACATTAAAAATACCAATATTTCAATACTTCTCATTCGGTAAGTCTGTATTTTATTACGTGATAAAATATATTCTGCAATGAAAGCTAGTTTAATTTTTTTCCAGCAGAGTGAGCCGACTGAAAATGTACTAGCACAAGCCAGACAAGAACGACAAGTTTGCACCACACACCACAGTTACAGCTCTGAAACACCCTCTCTCTCTCCGATGTGTAACCGGTCATCCCCTCCAAGCCTGGTGTGAGTTCAGTGCCGCATGCACCCACTAGGTGGCGCCCTCCCCTCACGCGGGCCCCAAAGAGCACCTGAATCGCTACCCTGCCTTCAAAGCGCTGCAACCGTTTCTGACTGAAGTGCGCCTCTGTAGGGATTAGGAGCTCGTTTGTATTTTTAGCTCAGAGGCACCTTTGGAACGCAACGGTGATGTTTCACTTCATCAAACACCGCAGTTTGAGAACGGGGTGTATTTCCCCCCACCCTCATCTAATTCTTTTATGTAAAGACGGCAGTGTCTCTCCAAATCTCCATTTTCCAGAACCTTGTTTCCAAACTTGTGGAGTCTCTGTTGTGATGAAACTAAAAAGGCGAGGAGCGATTTTGACAAGCTGTCTCCGCCCCCTCTCTCCCTTGACGAGCCCACGGTATTCGGGATGTATGGATGTGTCCTCCTCGTGCGCTCCTCTGCCGCCCACAACAAAACACTACTGTCACTTACGCGAGCGGCTGTCACGTCTCGCGCACTGGGTTTACTGGGAGCCAGGACCTCCGAAGAACACTCCCAACTACAACAACGTCGTCCTGTAAAATCCAGCGGCTACAAATAGCGTGTATTATTATTATTTTTTTTAGCTAAAATCATCGAACGACTGGAGAACCGTCAGAACGCGGCAGGCGCACGAACTCAAGTGACTGATGAGGCGCTGGTCGGGGATCGTCAGGTTCCGACGGTACCGGCCCACTGGGCCGTGACGTCGCGCGGAGATTGAAGCGGCAACCGCAGACTGTGTGGAAGACGCACGAGCGGGTCAGAGTCGGGTCGCAGTCGGGTCGTCGCGCGCGCTGATAAACCCATTTCCCCTCGTTTCTCTCCAGTAAGCAGCACAGAAACGAATCACCTCACCCCCAGACACCGCGCTCAAGATGTCACCTTCTGAAGGCTAAAGTATCCACAGGGCCAATTCCAGCGGGGGCAACAAAAAAAAAAAACTGCGGCAAATACTGCAATCATGGACAAAACAAGGTATTGCAATTTCAAAAGATGGTCTAACGTGAAATGGACAAAGGCCAGAGGGTTACACGATCTCTTTGCTCCTGAGCCACAATGAAATAAACAAGCTGATTTACTAAACTGAGGTCAACCCTTTTCCCCTTGCTTAGTATTTGAAGAAGACACATGAAACCTGCTGGACCGGGGCCCTTTCAGTAACAATCCCACTCCTGTGTCTCAAATGCCGCAGGGCGGCATGTAGTATAATGGTTAGGGAACTGGGCTTGTAACTCAGAGGTTGCAGGTTCAATTCCCAGGTGGGACACATCTGCCATTGTACCCTTTGAGCAAGGTACTTAATCTGAATTGCTTCAGTAAAATATCCAGCTTGTATGTAAAGAAATGTAAACTGTGTAAGTCGCTCTGGATAAGAGCGTCTGCTAAATGCCTAAAATGTAAAAATGTAAATGTAAATGCATCTACTTCTACATAACTTCAGGTGGTCGCCTCCACCTGTATCCTTAAAAGTATTATGCCTTAGCTCCACTCAAGCTGTTATAGATATACAAGCACACACACACACTCGCACACACACACACACACACACACACACACACACACACTCACACACACACACACACACACACACACACACACACACACACACTTCTCCAGCGGTTCTTCCTTCTACCTACAGGGCGGCGCTGCCAAACAGCTGGACTGTGGGCATGCCCCACAAATCTCCAGTGCTGACAGACAGAGATAACAGCGGTTTCTTTGCGCGGTGAAAGCAAATCGTCCCCGCGGCCAGATGTCCCTTATTCCGGCCGACAGCGCTGACGTTGATCTCCGCTGTTACTCTGGTTATCTCTGAAGCAGGGGCACCTAAACCCATCTCAAATAAAAAAAAGAGAGAAAAAAAGGGATGGATCGGGAGACCGGAGTTATTGATTTCTGCGAGAGCGGAGTCGGTAACAGAACAGAGCAGATTTAAAGCCACAGAATTTCATCAGGGTGTTGGTGATAGGACACCGTCTAATTCCACCAGTGGGACACCAATAAACTCCTTTATCTGCACTCCACCAGACCCTGGGCCAAACCTCATTTCACCCCCCAGGCCTGGACACCCATGCCATCACATACTATGGTGAAGGAATGCAACAGCTCCTCCCTGCAAAGTCTCCTGACAACATCGAGCAATCTAGCCAGACCAGGCCAGGACCCGAGGGGAGGCCACGCTTGCTGCCTGTGCTTCCAGCAGAGAGTTTGACAGGTTCTGAAGGAGGTGCAGAGAGAGTGGGAGGGAGACAGATACCGCCGCTCCCTCGCCGAGATGCCCGTCGGCCTCTGCTGGCTCTCTCGCCGTGAGACGTGACACTTCCTGATTTATATATACACGCTCTCGTCTGAAATTCAGTGAGAGTTTTTTAAGACACAAATAATGAAGTCCTTTCGTTCTTTATTGTTACCTGGGTTTACGTCACACGGTACAACGTCACAACTTTACCAAGCTATGAGAAAGGGAAATAGAAATGTGCTCTAGACATCAATAGAAATCGATGACTTCAGGCCTTGTGAGGATCACCAGCGTAACATAAATAATTTTAACTGCCCGTGTCGATGCAATTATATCTGATTGAAAGCAAGCAGAGAGATGGCCCTTACCTACACACACACCCACACACACCCACAGGCATGCACGTCCACAATATATACATATATGTTTTAAAAAATGTGACAATAATAGTTTTAGCAGATAGCAGTATATATAAAGCATTCCTCATTTTACAAGGAGACTATAACCATGTAATGGAGCAGTGGATCTTTGGATGACATCGCATTGACCTATATGAAAGAAAGGTGAGATGAGAGGGAGAGGGCAGAGTTTCTCTCTTTTATATACATTTAATAATATTGAAATATTCCTCCTTCAACCCAAAGAACTGAGTGATGAAGGGCAAGGGACAAGCAGCACCACTGGCTGCCTGGTTTGTGGCAGTCTGCCATGGCCTGAGGGACAGTGAGTAGGCAGCGACAGCATCACACTGTCCCCAAAATAAGTCTGTTTACATTACAATTATTACTGTGGTTATTATCATTACTATTCATTTAAATTTTGTAAGAATTATTTGCTATTATTATTATTATTATTTCTACTATACAATTGATTGTATTCGTATCATTATTTATGCGCTTTGGCAATCCAATAGCTAGCATTTGTCATGTCAATAAAGCTGGTTTGAATTTGAGTTTGAGGGAGAAAGAGCAGAGGGAATGGGACGACGGAGGAGAGAATGGAGTTGCTGGAGTGCCATCTCTCAGCCAAACCTCAAACTCCTGTTGCAGGATCTGCTGACATTTCCCTTCACAGCGATGGGAGATGAGAAATGCGTTCTCTGCGAGTTCTGCTTCTCCGTGACGACAGTGTTTGCAAACATGCAATCAGTCAGCGCTAATGGATGGTGAACTAAAACCCTAATCTTTAATCGACTGGGTAATTAGAGAACATTGTGCAAATTGTGTCATAATTACATCCTAATTGCGTTGTGATTGCGTTCGGTTCAAACAGAATGATGGAGGGCTGAGGTGGGGCACAAAGGCGTCGCCAATGGCAACAGCAGTCTGAAGGGGGAGTGGTCAAAAGTCAGGGCTCTGCACCAGAACAGGAAGCTCACACAGAGACACATTCTCCAGTTTCCAGAGAGTTCCACAGAAGTTTTATTCCACGGAGGATTCGATCGCAACAGAGAGGACAAAGTGCAGAATGAACATTGCCAGCCTCCTTCACCGTGATCTTTTGTCTCCTTCATATTCGCCTGCCTCGTTCCATGTATTGCCGGAAAGACCGGCCATTATTGGCATGAGCAAAAGCTGTGTCGCACCAGGTGTTCTGTCTGTGGACATGTATGTGTGTGCCAGGTAGTGTCACCCCAGGAAGGTGAAAAAGTGTGGACTGTATGTTTTGTGGTACCCCTAAAGAGATGTGCACTGGAATTTTGTACTGTATGTTTTGGTGGTGTGTACAGGTTTGTTTTGGGTGGTTATAGATACATACAGGTGTGTGTGTGTGTATATATCAGGTGGTTTTACCAAATAGATATGTTAGAAGTAAAACAAAATACATCTGAGAGTCCACAGAGTGGAAAACTATGTGTGTTTTAGAGAGACCACAGTTTGGAAAACTAACTCTTGGTTAGCAGCAGCCATGTCATAATGTACCAAAATGGCTGATTGGGAAACACACCGCCAAGCCATATAAGGGTGGCTTTAACAATGGGCTTGGTTAGTCCAGCAGCTGAGCAAGGTAAAACCGTGGGGAGGCATCCTGGGAAAATAAAATGCTGCTGGAAGTGGTGTTGGAGGGCCATTAGGGGGCAGCCTGCCTTCTGGTCCAAATAAGAGGGAAGGTCTCAGAAATATCCCGGTTTGCAGACCTAAAAAGCCAATCCGTGCGTCTTGCTGTTCTGTTCCGCTCCTGGGTTTAACTAACATTGATTCGCCGGCTACATTCTCCATTATGTACAGATCGCTGTATTTAACATCGTCACAAACAATGCATTCAAGGTAGATGAGCTGTGCCAATATATGACTGTACACCAATTCTCATACATCTTGAGAATGACATCATCAGCGCCCAACAAATGTTCTGTGTCCTCACTCCGGAATGCAGCGCAGTGAACGCACGTTTTACGATTATCGCTGTCGAATCGTCTGCTCACCATTTAACGTGACAATTTGAACGCGATTAGAAAGACGTTTCTGCCGACGGACTGCTTTTAAATAACAACGTGGAATCATGATTTCTTCATCTGTGCTGCTGTCTAGACAGTTTTAGCTCACACACCAAAACATGTTGAAGAAGCCATTGTTGCAGACAGGTTGTTGCACACATTTATAAATGCACATGCACAATGTATTAATAGAGAAAATGTAGCAAATCACACCCAAGTTACTTGAATGAATGTCGGAAAATATGGGAAGCATTGCTTTGGAACAGTGCTTGTTTAGTTTCCGTGAAATATACTGATGAAAGTTTAGTTGGCATCATTTTGATATCAATAATTTGGTATCCAGAGTGAATTTAGGAATTGTATTTTACAGATGTAAAGAGAGCGTGTGCTTTGTGAGTAACTTGGCTTTTTTATGTTGAAAATGTTTTTGTTGAGATTAGTATTACTGTGTAGATATGTACAGGTTTGTGTGTGTGTGTGTGTGTGTGTGTGTATTTGTGTGTTAATGCGTGTTTGTGAATGTTTGTGTGCGTGTGTAAGTTTGTGTATATGTGTGCACTTGCATGTAGGTGTGTGTGTGTGTGTGCTTGCGTGTAAGTTTGTGTGTGTGTGTGCATGCGTATGTGTGTGTGTGTGTGTGATAGTGTGTCTGCGTCTGTGTGTGTGTGTAAGTGTGTGTGTGTGTGTGTGTGTAAGTGTGTGTGTCTGTGCATGTGTGTAAGTGTGTGTGTGCGTGCGTGTAAGTGTGTGTGTGTGTGTGTGATAGTGTGTCTGCGTCTGTGTGTGTGTGTAAGTGTGTGTGTGTGTGCATGCGTGTAAGTGTGTGTGCGTGTGTGTGATAGTGTGTCTGCGTCTGTGTGTGTGTGTAAGTGTGTGTGTGTGTGCATGCGTGTAAGTGTGTGTGTGTGTGTGTGTGTGTGTGTAAGTGTGTTTGTGCGTGTGTGTGGGTGTGCATGTGTGTGTGTGTGTGTGCGTGTGCGTGCGTGTGATAGTGTGTGTGTGTGTGTGTGTGTGTGTATCAGCACAGGGGTGTGACGCTCACCCCGCAGCCCAGCCCACCACTCTGCTGACACTGGATCCTGCGCTGGCCATTCTCTGGAAGCAGCCCCGCCCCACAGCCAGGGGCGGGGCACAGGACCCCGCCCATCTGCAGCACACACTCCTCCGCCGCATAGCGCTGGTACCGCTCATACTGAGGAGACACGCACGCACAAACATGGAGAACGCACAAGAGCGTGTTAACACCGACATGCTCACAAAAAAACAGACTCTACAATTACTCTATAAAACTATGAAGGCTTTCCATAAGTCAAATTTTCCATATATACTGTATTTAAAAGGACAAAAAGAACTCAAATGACAATTTTAATTAATGTATTTTCCTTCACTTTCAATAACAGTCTGTCAATATCTCAAAATATTTTCAATGCCACGCTTATCAAAATCTGGTTGTTTTGAAGCAAAAACATTTAATCACACATGTAAAAACACATTTCCGTAAGGTCGAATTATCCTGAGGAGTGTCTGTACTCCATCTACACTATAAAACAGTTGGGCCCTCACAACACATTTTCACTGTAAAACCTCACTCTCAGACAGTGGATTGGGGTCTAAAACTCACACACAAAACACCCTCCCCCCCCAAAAAAGTTAAATCGCTGAAATATGGCTTGAATAACAATCATGCAGACACTCCCTCTCTAACGAGTCCCTAATTGCCTCAATTAATAATCACTTCAATCACACCTCTACATGAAGAATGGAGCTTCTGAGTTTCTAAACAGGAAGCTCTGGATACTGGCCCACTGGGACAGGAGAGATAAACCCAAGGCCGGCTGGGGTCATAAGACTGGGATATCACCCAGGGACCAGGGAACCTTCTAACAAAGTTTCTGGAATGTTTCCATACTGTCAGGCTCCTACAATGATGCAGTTTTGCAGTTATGCATTAGCCACACTCCGCAGTAGCCTGGTCTCTCCTTCAGCTTGCGTGCGGTACTGTGTTCTGTCATGTGTCCTGCTCAGAGACAATCTCCTGACATTACCTTGGAGCTGCTGTGACATCACAGGAAGTGTCACTGTCATGCCTGCACAGATGAGTCTGCCTCATAAATAAACAGTTGTGGGCAAATATATTTGGAGAGCTCTGGTTTTTGCTTTGAGTGTAAGAACTGGTTCACAATTTACATTTTTGTATATTTGCATGTGTGAAGGCTATAAATGAGGTGACTGGTGAGATGAAGAGGATGAGATGAAAAGTAGTGCATACATACATACATATACATACATACATACATACATATATACAACTGCCAAAATAAAGGAAATAATTAAGGGTTCTGGTGGCTCTGTTATGGTGTGGGATGCATTTTCCTGGCATGGTTTAGGTCCACTCAACCCCTTAGAGGGCAAAGTAAACACCAATAAATACAAAGCCATTCTGAGTGATCACCTTCATCCTATGGTGAAGCATTTCTATCCTGAAGGGAGTGGTCTCTTCCAGGATGACAATGTCACAGGGCATGAGTGGTCTCTGAACGGTTTGATGAGCATGAAAACGATGTAGACCATATGCCATGGCACCAGATCTCAACCCAAGTGAACACTTATGGGAGATTCTGGAGCAGCGCCTGAGATTATGTTTTCCACTATCATCAGCCATATGTGTGCGTGTGTGCGTGTGTGTGTGTGTGTGGTGTGTGTGTATGTGTGTGTGTGGAGTGGGGAAGACTGAATATGTGTGTGTGTGTGTGTGGTGGGGAAGGCTGAATATGTGTGTGTGTGGCGGGGTGAAGACTGAAGGTGTGTGTGTGTGTGTGTGTGTGTGGGAGGGAGAGACTGAAAATGTGGGTGTGTGCACTGAAGGTGTGTGTGTGTGTGTGTGTGGACTGAAGGCACGTGTCTGACAGTGTGTGGTGGAGAGGCAGATGCAGCAATTAAGAGTCTGTCAGAAGTGACACTCTGGCAGGAGGAACAAAGGGCCCATTCCCCAGGAGTCCTGAGAGAGAGAGACGGGGTCGGGGGTCACAGTCGTGTGGCGTCTCATCAGAAAGGAGTTCCCATGGCCCAGCAGACCAGCACACGGGCTACGTGACCCACCTGCTCCTCGCCAAGCGCCCGGAAATGATGCACCTCTTTAATTAGGGAGCGGGCACAGCCAGCTAGGGAGAAGAGGGAGAAGGAGGTAAGACAGAGGAGGACAAACACACCTGGAAATGCTCTGACGCAAGACACAGGGAAAATGGCGGAGACACAAAGAGATGACCAGCACAGAGCCCCCCACACTCACACACACACACTCCCACACATTTACATCCACACACACACACACATGCATTCACACACACACACACACACACACACACACACACACACACACACACACACACACACACACACAAACACACATCCCCACACTTAAACACCCATATATTATACTCTCTCACACACACACACACACACACACACACACACACACACACACACACACACACACACACACACACACACACACACACACACACACACACATATACGCACACACACATGCCCACATTCCCACACACATACACCCACATATACACACACACACACGTATTCGCACACAGACACACACAAATCATCTAAAAACCAGTTGGTCACAAGGTGCTCTTTAAAAGGAGTGCGTAAACCACTTGGCGCCACACAAATTTTGCTTTAAGGTCACTTTTTAAAATGTATTACCGTTATCTTGTATTTTAACCTTTAACATGCATTTAAATACAATAATCACCCAGAAAAAAAGGCCCACAGATTAATGTTATGTACGTTTGTTTGACCTTCTTGTCAGGTCAACTCCCCCTTCTCTTTTAACAAGCTCTGTTTAACGATGTGCCTCCTCCACAGGTAAATCGTCTGCCTTGAACCAAAGGCCGCTCCTCAAAATGACACGCCAATTATCCCAGTGGCGACTAATGACTTCTCTCATCTGCATCTGACACCGAGGGGGCCATTGCACTGGGCCACAGATAGGGGGCGCTGCAGCACACTGCCGCCCGCACTGCGGCACAGACAGCGCAAGGGTTCAGAATCCTCCACTTGAAATACTTGCCAGTGGCACTGACACAGAGACAGACAGTAAAAAAGATACAGAAATGTAGAGAGACTGACAAATAGATTCACATACTGCCATTGCAGCTTTGCGAAATGACTGAAACTAAGCGGTACTGAGCTTGGTTGGTACATTGATGGACAATGATCTGACACTACTCGGTTGCTACTGGACGTCGGTGGATGAGAAAAGGCGCCAGCATTTTTTTCTCCTCCATGTGGAAGCTCTAGTTACACCTCTCAAATAACTGCTGTTCCTTGCTGATGCACTCGCCCTTGAGCCAGTCACAATTTTCCACACTACAGCCCAAATAGTGCTACAGGAGAGAGCTAGCGCCAATTGGATATGATATAGGTATGTCACTCACAACAACTGGCAGGAACTGTGGGAGCCTGGGCTGTCATTTGGAGAAGCTCATTTGGTGGTAACCAGAGGAACCCAGGCCAACTTCAACATCCTACGCCTGGTGCGACAAATATACGCCATTTAATATACGCCATTTAGCAGACGCTTTTATCCAAAGCGACTTACAGTAGTGAATGCATAAATTTTCAGTATATGCGGCCCCAGTGGGGATTGAACCCACAACCTAAGTGTTGCCAACGCTGTGCTCTACCAACTGAGCCACAGAGAACCAGAGACAAAGCCAATCACAGACTCACATTCATAGTTGGCCAATCACAAAGCCCAGGTGAAAAGCTGCAACGCCTAGTCTACGGGGCCCAGCCTGTGCGTGCTGCCTCTACAGGGCCCAGCCTGTGTGTGTTGCCTCTACAGGGCCCAGCCTGTGCGTGTGACTTGTAATGGGATGTTTTTCCCCCAGCCTTGACAGAAGACCCACCACACCGATGGGGACACTGTACTAATGTAGATGCTGTTCCTACGCCTCAGCTAAACGGGCGGCGAGTGGCGTGACAATGCAAAGCCGCTGCCGTGCATCACCCAGGACGCTCCGCGCCGCCCCCCCGGCCCAGAGACCTGCCCGCCCCGAAGCGTTCAGAGGTCCTCTAAAAGGCGCGAGAGGCACCGTACACACGAGCCACTATCGCCGAGAAACGGATGGACGGTCAGACACCATTCATCCAAGCAAATGCAATGTTCTCTCGGCTCTCGGCCATAAAAGCAAAGCTCTCCCGCTGCCTCACCGATAACACCCGCTCCCCCGAACTCCGCCGCGGTCCCCGGAGTGTGTCCACATGATTTCCCCCGGCGACTCCGGTGGCCCGGGCTCCAGGCCTCTCAGTGATGCATTACCCCCTCAGTTGCGTGTCAGCAGAAGTCTGCCAGATATTTATGTGCAATTCCCCCACGGCAGGGGCCTGAAAGGACTGCAAGGGCAGCTGTAAGCTTTCGGAATGGGAGTCGGGACAGGGGGGGGGGGGCTTATTTGAGGAGACGGTGAGAACGGTGCGGGCACACCGCGAGACGAGAGGTTTGGTCTACAGGGCGGGACGGCTGGAGAGTCGAGCTGGTTTCGTTTTTTTTCGTTTCCCCTCTTCGGAGAGAACTGCGCACGGGGCCTGCGCTCTGAGGCTGAGTTTTTTTACCCAGTGAACGGAAGAGGTGGGGGCGGCCGATGATCTGTGATGAATTTAAAAGAGCAGTGATTCAGAATTAACTGTGCAAAGTTAGTGGACTACACTTCCCAGATGTGTGCAGGGCAACATCCGTCCTTGCTTTCACTGCACCGGAACCAGACCAAGAAATCACTGTGCACGCAGACACACTGGAGAGAGCCAATTATAGTGGAGAGCTACAATACAGTATTGATATTCCTAGAGTATGCTAAGCTATCAGTTCTAACTTATAAGGAATTAGTCATTCATCATGTCCCTGTATGCACAGGGATTGGAATCCTCATTCTGAAGACGGAGAGGGATGGGACCCCAATGCAGATGCAAGGTCCAGCCCAGCACACTGAATCTGACCTACATAGGTGGCTGGGTGGTATAATGGTTAGGGAACTGGGCTTGTAACTCTGAGGTTGCAGGTTCAATCCCCAGGTGGGACACTGCCGATGTACCCTTGAGCAAGATGCTTGACCTGAATTGCTTCAGTTAATATCCAGCTGTATAAATGGATTGTAAAGAAATGTAAAATGTAAGTCGCTCTGGATAAGAGCGTCTGCCTGTAATGTAATGCCTGTAATGTAATGTAACATCAAAACCACCTGTATTGTCCGCTCACCGTGCCCCAACCTACATAGCTACAGACAGGGATACAAATTTCACCATATCCCTTTTTCCTGGCAGTAGGCACATAGGGCGTTTTGTTTCTATTGTGGGTGTAAGCAGTATCCCTCTTTCCCCCTTTTCATTTTGTGCGTCTATTCTGTGCACACAAATGTACAGAAATCCGTGACTGCTTTCTGCCATCGCTGGGTCCTCTGAAAGCATTTCCTGTTTTAATCTGGCCAACTTGGTCAAAATGTCAAATAAAATGAAGCCCTGGTCCGGAACGCCGAGTCCAGACCACATCAGGGCAGCTGAAGAGCTCGGTGCGGCGTTCTGGCCCGGAGCTGAGCCAGGCACTGGCCCGTATCGGGAAAAGCCAGCATACAGCGCTCTGGCCAGAGGGGGTAGATTGCAGTCCTGAGCTCCACTCTAGGGCTTGGATGGCCTTGGCACATAGAAAGAGAGAGAGAGAGAGAGAGAGAGAGAGGGAGAGGGGGAGGGAGAGAGAGAGAGAGAGAGGGGAGGAGAGAGGGAGAGAGGGAGAGAGAGAGAGAGAGGGAGGGAGAGAGAGAGAGGGAGGGAGGGAGAGAGAGAGGGAGGGAGAGAGAGAGAGAGGGAGAGAGAGAGAGAGAGAGAGAGGGAGGAGAGAGAGAGAGAGAGAGAGAGAGAGAGGGAGAGAGAGAGAGAGGGAGGGAGGGAGAGAGAGAGAGAGAGAGAGAGAGAGGAGAGAGATGGAGAGAGAGAGAGAGAGGGAGAGAGAGAGAGAGAGAGAGAGGAGAGAGAGAGGGAGAGAGAGGGAGAGAGAGAGAGGAGGAGGGAGGGAGAGAGAGAGAGAGAGAGGAGAGAGGGAGAGAGAGAGAGAGAGGGAGAGAGAGAGAGGAAGAGGGAGGGAGAGGGAGAGAGAGGGAGAGAGAGGATCCGGCGTGCGGCGGCAGCCTCCAGGCCCTGAATGCTAATGCAATAATCTCTCCCGGGTCTCTGCCGCTTCGCTCTTATTATGCAAATGCTCCTGACGAATGTTAATCAGGCAGACGTGCGGGGACATTTTTAGAGGGAAACGTCTCACTTTTGTCTAAATGTAATTAAAGATACAGGAGGGAGGGGAGGGTCGGCCGACATTGCCATGGCGACGCGGTTGACGGCAAACAGGCCCCCGCGAGGAAAACGAACCTGCCGAAATGCCCAGCGAGAGAGAGGGACGGACGGACGGACAGACAGACAGGTGGGGGGGAAAAAGTACAGACATAGATAATGGACAAAGAGAGAGACAGAGAGAGAGAGAGAGAAAGAATTAAACGAAGGAACGGAAAGTCTGACACATCGAGACACAAATGGCAGAAATGTACGGGGACAGAGTCTTGCACAGAACGACTGAAAGACGAACAGAGAGAAACGGAGGAGGACAGATGATCCCCGCGGCCCTGGGGGGGTCTGCCTCTCCAGGGGTCTCCTGAGCGCCTGAAACTCTTCGGATCATAGCTGAACCTGCATGAGCCCCCTAAGCCCTTCTTCCCCCTTTGTGCAGCGCTCACGGAGCACTATTTTGTGCGGCGTAACAGAGATCACATCCGCCAACTGAAAACGTGTCAGTTGGTGACCGATGGCAGACCAGCGGGATTGACTGTGCAGCCAGTGTGAGTCCGGTGGACTCGGACTCAAGAGACGAGGTCAAACCATTCGGCGCATTTAACCGCTGTGCTCACAGCTGTAACGACGGGTAAATCTGTTTCGACGCAGCGGTACGGAATACATAGCGCGTGTAGCGCTACAGAAACATTCTTGCGCTACGTCACGTGCCTCAGCCCCGCCCCTCTCTTCCGCGAACATCATGACTAAGGGACGAAGGCCAGCCTGACCCAGGTGTGTCATTACAGTCCCCATTATTTACTCGCTATTATAAGTATGGATCGCTATCCTGGGCGACAAACAAGGCATTCATAATTGCGTTTTCCATCTCATAAGTGAGTTGTTCACTCACACACACCAACCCGACAGACTCCCCGGCTCTGGGCAAACTGGCAAAGAGAAGAATTAATCCTCCAGTTCTGCTAATGGCTGTGCTGTACAAACACACAAACAGCTCTGAATGATCGTTAAAGCATCGTTTGGCAGAATTTTAGGCTATTAATTCCTATTCCGCGCATCGCTGGCGAGAGCGGAGCACTGATTTATGGCGCCTCCCGCTAGCGAGCTCAGTAGTTTTGACGCTTGCGAAATGTTTTGTGTAACGAGTTAAAGAGAGGGGGACGGGTTTGGAGCGGCACCCTACTGAGGCCTCTCAATATTTCTGTCCCACTTTCCATCACGGTTCTCCACAGGACATTAACTCCAAACCGCGCCCTTGGCAAGAGAACCGCGCCGACCGCATGTACGCATTTGGAGGGTGGCATCGGGGGAAGCCGTTACAATGCACTGTGAGGGGGAAAAACGGCCATGGCGAGAACGTTGGCAGTGCTGTAGACCAGGGGGACCAGCAGTGGCAAAATCTCAATTCAGCCATCTCAATAATCTTTTCATTATGTTTTTCTGCCTGCTGTCCCTTCTGTAATTCTACCAGAGACAGGGGGTGCTAGCAAGAGAGAGGCTTATTCCACCTGTCTGATTCATGTCTCCATCAGAACCATGGAGATGGTTTGAATTGCAACTGTCAAATAAAACACATTTTGAAAATGCGACCAGTGACCCAGCTCTGACCCTACTGGGAAGATCGATGATGTATCCTGTGTGTACATGTATAGGTTTGTTTTGCCTTTTCACTGACCGGACAAAGATCAACTATAACAAGAGAGGGGCTTATTCCACTCTTCTGGGTTCATGCTGGTATCAGCTGACACCATCGATCTCCCAATCCACCCGATCTGGTCCCGTCATAATCAGTCCAGTTCTCCCACACGGGCCTCGTCTTTCCTCACAGCCAAAAGCCTCCAGAATTGAACCGGCTCTTATTATGTTAACCAATACAAAGTATCGTAATCCATTACAACATTAGGTTACCATTACATAATGACATGAAAGAGACTGGAAATGGTAAGAGGCAAACTGGCTGGAAAGAACGGGACATGAAAACATCCAAAAAAACTTCACAGGTGCTGGGTACAGAAATGTGGAAAGCTCCAGTAAAAGGCCGAAAGACAAGGCTCTGCTGTGTTGCCCCAAAAAGAGTTTAACAGCAAGTAAAACTGAACCTTTCTGATCACGGGCGTCTTCATCTGAGGACACCAGATAACCCCCAGAACGCCCCCCTTGTGTTAGAGAAACATCCAATGGCCTTTCCCTCCGAAGAACATTCCCCAGTCACTGAGAATAAAGAGGAGTCCAAGTTGCTGTTGAAGTTTAAATCATTAAAGGTTTCAATCATTTAAAGGCCCTGTGTGGGAAGAGCAGCAGAGCAGCACCAGCAAACAGTGATGAAAGTCTATCAGAGCTACGTCAGTCATGTCTTCTCCTCCCCAGTACTCCTCCCCAGCCTGGGATAACCGTGTCTGACTAACGGATATACAAACTCCGGGTAATCCACAAGCCAGCCTGCCGACTCCCTGGATACATACTTGTCTCACACATCTATACTTTACAGAATGAAGACCACTGCTGAAATATTGGAGCTGGTGGGAAAGAAATACATCCACAAAGCGAAAGACAACCCTTCACTGAAGACAACAACAGAAGAGGCAATACAACACACAGACACAACTCTCTCCATCATGTTGGGCTGCGGCTAACATGAAAATGGCAGTGCACACAGACACACACACACGTATACACACACACACACATATATGTGTATATATACTCAGTGGCCACTTAGGTACACCTGTACACCTGCTTGTTAATGCAATTATCTAATCAGCCAATCATGTGGCAGCAACCCAATGCATAAAAGCATGCAGGTGTGGTCAAGAGATTCAGTTGTTGTTCAGACCAAAAATGGGGAAGAAATGTGATCTAAGTGACTTTGACTGTGGAATGATTGTTGGTGCCAGACGGGATGGTGTGAGTATCTCAGAAACTGCTGATCTCATGGGATTTTCACACACAACAGTCTCTAGAGTTTACAGAGAATGGTGCAAAAAAAAAAACATACAGTGAGCGGCAGTTCTGTGGGCGAAAACGCCTTGTTAATGAGAGAGGTCAGAGGAGAATGGCCAGACTGGTTCAGACGGGAAGCGACAGTAACTCAAATAACCACGCGTTAGTTATTTGAGTTACATACTATGCAGAAGAGGATTTCTGAACTCACACCATGTCTAACCTGGAAGTGGACAGGCTACAGCAGCAGAAGACCACACCGGGTTCCACTCGAACAGGAAAGTGAGGCTACAGTGGGCACAGGCTCACCAAAACTGGACAGTTGAAGATTGGAAAAACGTCACCTGGTCTGACGAACCTCGATTTTTGCTGTGACATGCAGATGGTAGGGTCAGAATTTGGGCTAAACAACATGAATCCATGCATCCATCCTGCCTTGTGTCAACGGTTCAGGCTGGCGATGGTGGTGTAATGGTGTGGGGAATGTTTTCTTGGCACACATTAGGACCCCTAATACCAATTGAGCATCGTTTAACTGCCACAGCCTACCCGAGTCTTGCTGACCATGTGCATCCCTTTATGGCCACAGTTTACCCATCTTATAATGGCTACTTAGAGCAGGATAATGCGCCATGTCACAAAAGCACACGTCATATCAAGCTGGTCCCACGAACATGACAATGAGTTCAGTGTACTCCAATGGCCTCCACGGTCACCAGATCTCAGTCCAATAGAGCATCTTTGGGATGTGGTGGAACGGGAGATTCGCAACATGAGTCGACAAATCTGCAGCAACTGCGTGATATACTGCGTGATACTGTATATATACTGAGTGTATATATACAGTACTTCCTGGGGGGAAAAAATCTATCTTATCTATTTTCTTTTATATCTCTCCTTATCTTTTATCTTTTCATCCTTTTTATCTATTATCTGTTATGTTCTTATCCCCGTTTATCATTTATATCTGAACCAAAAACGGCCTCCATCCATAAAACAACGGCTTTTCCTCCCAAGATGCCACTTTGCTTCCCTAACTGAGCAATGGATAGACAAGAGTGGAAGCTCGGTCCTATCCAAACAAGACCAAGAAATGCTAGCCTAGCCTAGCGGAGGTTTGTGAAAAATGCTGTGCTGCTGGCGCCAGTCCCTGATGTGCTCGCTCCCCAGTTCTGCAGCCCACATCTTTAAGAATGTCACTGCATTCCGCCCTGACACTGAAGGTTTCTGGTCACTTTCCATCGCCAAGGACACGGAGGTCTCCAATGAACAACAAAAATAACGTAAAGCAATTTGCACTGCAAGAAAAGCAGCGAACAAATATGTTATTATTAATATCATCGTTATTCACCGAAGGCTGACCAACTGACCTTCTGTTCCACGGTCAGCTTTATAACTGGGGATGGGATTGGGCTGTCAGCGAAGAATGCGAGATGATGCGCTACCATTCGAACGCTTGTGTCGTTTAAATCATGCAACTATTTATGTACTGTAGGCCTACAGTGTTTGTCAAATTAGAAATGGTTCCCTTTTTCTGATCCAACTGCATTATACAAACATCACAAACACTAAATTGTCATATGCGTTTTTGTTTATTTAAAAACCAAAATGCTCTCTTGTTTATTTAAAAATATATCAGCATATATTTTTGTTAACAAACCAAACCTTCATTTGGGAAATCAGTGCATACTAACTTAGTTAAGACATTATTGTATGTATACAACGGGTTAATAGTGTCATTTCATGTGCTATTTTTAATATGAAAGCCTAATTGTCAGAAATTGTCTTTCAATTTATTTATTTGTTTTTTTCTGCAGTGTGGTTGTGTTAACAGCAGGATTTTCAGAGGAGGTAGATGAGTATGGGACCTGTAACAACTGCTACGGGTGTGCACAGAACAGGAAAAAAATACTGCGGGCGACTGCCGGGCAGAGAAAAAACGATTGTGGTCAGAAATGTTACATGTGGGTGGGAAAAAAAGTCTTATATAGGATTCTAGTATGGTAAGACCATGTCAGTCTTACACTTACAAAAAAAAAAAACCTGATTACAGCTTAGTGATAAAAGGTAATATATCAAAAAAGAAATCATCAGGGTAGAGGTAGTACCATATTCTGTTGGCACCACTGTTACAGCCCTCAAAAGGCAACACAATGCATCGCATTTATACAGTGCCTTTCATCTCGTGATTTCAAAGAGCTTTACTCTACTTCAACCACCACTGATGTGTAGCACCCACCTGGGTGATGCACGGCAGCCATTTTGTGGCAGAACACACAACCACGCTGAGCTGAGGTAGAGAGGAAACAAGCCCCTCCCCCCGGCCCCGTGATGACCCTGCAACCTCCTAAGCGCTGTATTTACTGGCAGAGAGATCGCAATGGAGAACGGACTAGATCCTGCAGCACCGTGAGCTCTGATTGGTCTAAAAAGCGCTGTTCCTCTCTGTCAGTGAGGTGACGGTAATTCATGAATACTTCAAGAATCTGGTGGTTATTAATGCTGCCATGCACGCTACGGGCCATGCAAGTCTAATAGGCGAGTTCATAATTACACTGCTGGGGAGTATTTTAAACTGAGCCAGGCGGTAGACGTAGTGCCTGCTGACTACCTAATCTACGTCAAATCGGCTGATGGACTGTGGAGTTGTAATAGCGCGCCGGATTAGGGACAAGTAGGCAATTGGGAGGAAATGCTTGCCTTAAGAATTATTCCGTTGACCCGATTTCAGTGAGCTGCATTCTGGGATGGTCGTGTTGACAAATTTAAATAATAACAACACAATTTATTGAACACTTGCCACAGAATCAGATGTCTGCATGCTCTGCATATGAATTCTCAATTTCACAAAAAAAGCACTGTTTACGGTTTACTGCCTGTTGAAATGCACAGGACATTTAGGCGTGGTGCTCTGGGTCTGAGTATAAGAATTGGGCAAGGTATTAGAACATCTGTTTCCATTATATTGTGTTTTTTTATGTTCTCTTTAAAGAGAAGCAATTTTGGACAAGGTCACGGTTTTGACAAATGAGTTCCATTATCGGATTTCACCTTTCCCTTAAAAATCAAAGGTACCACATCACTTGTCTGCTAAAGCTCAGAGAAGCGTGGTTTGTACATTTATAATCACCTCACATGAAAAATTACTCACTTCTCCTGCCAGACCAAACAGCAAAAACAAAAAAGCCCCTGTCAAAATGAGATCACATATTTTGTTTCCCAGAGGGTACGCTCTCTTTCAAGTCAAGTTTTCGAGTTTTCATTACGATAAACAGGAGACAGGAAACAAATAGTGCATAATCAAATCTTATCACCGCTGGGAGACATGCAGATCTCAGTGTCTCCTGTGATAATCTAGAAATGCTGGAAAGGAATACTCTTAAATACGCATTCACTCTCCCATACATGCACTCCAATACCTGCAAGAGTGACACACTCCCACACCAGAGTGACACACTCCCACACCAGAGTGACACACTCCCACACCAGACTGACACACTCCCACACCACACTGACACACTCCCACACCAGACTGACACACTCCCACACCAGACTGACACACTCCCACACCAGAGTGACACACTCCCACACCAGACTGACACACCCCCACACCAGACTGACACACCCTCACACCAGAGTGACACACTCCCACACCAGACTGACACACCCCACACCAGACTGACACACTCCCACACCAGACTGACACACTCCCACACCAGACTGACACACTCCCACACTTGTAAGTGGGAGTTTTTTCGCACGTCTGAGGGAGAAGAGAGAAAACTGACATGTCGGAGACAATGAGGGGAACTGACACCTCTCGACTCACGCACTCGCATTATGGAGCCCTTCATGGACGTAATCCAATAGTTGCCATGGTGATACAAGAAGTGAAAACCAATTGCCTCACTTCAAAGGCTCCGGGATTTAAAAAGCACTACAGCAAAGTGTACCTTATCTCAGCTCCTGATGCTAAAGCTCTTTACTGAGCGTTACTTTCAGAGCCGGCTCATTTCAAAAAACATATTTTATTCCTCAATAAAACAAACGAGAAAGCAGAGCATGCAGATACAGGTTTACGAAGGAGAAATGCTGAACCCCTACACTACATGAGCAAGCCCTGTCCCCTTATCTGTGAGATTCATCCCTCTTCCTGCCTGTAACTCCTTTGGGATGACTGGAATATCGATGTGCGTTGTAAACGCTTGCCTCAAAATGCTCTCTGTCAGAAGTTCTCTCAAATCTGTTCGCGGCGATAAAAGATGTTATACTTCTTTCGAGCTGTCCAGGGTGGGGGTAACAGAGGTTCAGAGACTGATTAACTGTTTCTCTGGAGTAACTGAAGAACTAAAAGGTTTCACACCTGAAAGCAAGACAGTACGTATTCACAGTCAGGAGAGGAACTGACTGTTATCCCCCCCGCCCCCTCCATCCTACATGAATTTATGTATGCCCAAATGCAAATATTGCTGCAATATCCCACAATAATTCTAAAGGGCAAACACTAGCATCCATCCTCCAAAACATGTGGCGTTGGCTAACTGTTTCTTTCCACACGTCAATCTGCCAGCTGAACTGTGGCAGCTACCGCACCAGAGGACTGTGCAGCCAGCAAGGTCATAGCGCAGGTACCCGATTGACCAGAGGAGGCGCTATTGAGGGACAAAGCATGGGACACACCCACCAACTAAAACCCTGCCTCCTCGGGTAACAGCATGGCTAGTAATGAACCCTATGGGAGTCCCAGGCACAGTTCAGATCCAATTCAGGGCACAGGGTGCATCACTGTTCTGTGCCCAAGTGCCCTACTGTGTCGCACCACTAGGGAGCGAAGTAGTTCTTCCTTTTTCTTCGTACACTGCATACAACATCAACGCTAATTCTTTATATAAGTTGCCGAGGGTTTTGTGCGGCTTCTTCATACCGCTGCCACAGGGGCACAGTGGATGAAGACACCGCGGGCTGCAGTACTTCCTGGCCACCATCTTAACACCGCTATATTTAACTCCCACTGAGAGAGTTTGTATTGTTGCGGAAAAGCCTCTTTAAAAAAGGAAGTCTCCGGTTCCCGATTCTCCCGGATTGTTAAAAAAATAAGAAAAAAAGATTTGTTGGAATCATAATGAATAGACTAAAAGATTTGGGCAAGAGGCAGAACATACAAATCATAAGAGGAGGCAGGAGGCTGGAGGGGAAAAAAACTAGTCAAAGAGTTGAAAGAGAGAATGCCAAGCAGAGAAGCCGAGCAGCATTGTTCTGAACGTGTGTCCCCGGGCTGCCCAGCGCTTAGACCTGTCTCAGGCCTTACTCTTCCCTCACCTCCGCTAAACACAGGTCACAAGGCCAGGTGAATCCCAGCAGTCTCTTATCCACCCTCTCTCTAGTGCCCAATGTCTCCTCAATCGAATAATATATACGCCATTTAGCAGACGCTTTTATCCAAAGTGACTTACAGTAGTGAATGTATACATTTTCAGTATATGTGGCCCCAGTGGGGATTGAACCCACAACCTAAGCGTTGCCAACGCTGTGCTCTACCAACTGAGCCACAGAGAACCGCTTCACGTAAGCTTCACGTAAGCATGGAGCACACAGGACCAGCTTGGGGGGCTGTTTACGATGATTTGCTTTTGTGAACTTCATTGGTCAAACGCGTGAGGGCCACGATGGAAACAAGTTAGGACTATTGCGTCTTTGTCATCGTATGTTTTTCAAGCGTAAGCACTGTTAACGCACCAATGAGAGGGTTTACTCTCTTGCGGTGCCGACTGCATGTGCATCCTATTAAACTTTCAAATGAATTCGATCAATCAACTGCTAATCACTCTACACCTTCATGCCAGCTGTTAATAAAGTTAGTGCTTGCCAATTTCAGTTTGTTTTCTTTTTGTTTTGGGGAATGCAAAATGATTTACAGCGTTCTGTAAGAATGAAGGCTTGAAGTATAACATGGAAGCTGAGTGAAACTGCGCCATGGAATATGGGCAATATAACCGTAAATACCCCTTCACCCATAAACTTCCCTGTTGCTTAAATTGTGGGTAATTTAGTTACCAGATCCACGTGCGCTCCAGATAGACCAGGCCACACCTGCACCACACCTGGTGGTCAGCGAATGGAACAGATTCGCTTAGCAAGTACAGTGCAGCATGCAGGTGCGCTATCATATGAACAACTTCATATCGCTTCATTTTCTCTCAATTTGGAGTGTCTCGTCCTATTTGTGAGCCCAACCCCTCGTTGTAACGTCGCCCGTCAGTTCTGGAGCACAGACAGGCCCCACATGTCTGCCCCCTGAGGTCCAACAGCTGAACTGTGCATGTCACTGTACCACACAGAACTGCACTTCACTCAACGCTGGGGCAGAGAACCTGCAGGCAGCCAATCAACCGGAGGAGTCAGGGGAATACTCTGCCAACTGAAACCTTCCCTCCCTGAGATGATACGGCTAATTATAAGTGGGACTCCACAGTCCACAGTAGCGACAGACACGGGCAGGATTCTGAACCACGGGGCACCTCACTGCACCCGGAACCAGAGAATCAGCCCCTAAGTAATCTCTTCCTAACCAGCTGGAGGATTTGTTTTAGTTAAATCTGACATCTACCATCTTAAAGGTGAGTGAAGCGTGCCCATAAAATACAATTGAATCAACCCCCAATGGTGATAGGTGGGGGAGAGGGGTGTGTGGGGGGTGTGTGGGGGTTGGGGGATGCCAAAAGAAAGGAGGTCAAGTTCACCACAAGCCACTGAGAGAAATACAACGATCACGACCCAAACGTTGTTGGAAAAATCCATCAGAATTATAACTCAATTTCCACTTTAATAACTAGCTGAAATAGATAACAAAAAAGCGCCTTTTTCATAAAGAGAGGAGCACTGAATCAATACTCATATAAAAGCGTGGTTAGTGTCTGCTCAGCAGATATAAATATGTGCCATATTTCACCCTCTCCCTTCGCCTCAGGCCTCTGCCAGCTGATAAACGGGGATTGAGGGCTTCCAAATCTCATTTTTAATGTCCTTCTAGCCCATGAAGGGCAGCTGGACGGACAAAGCGCTGGAGACACTACTGCATTCTCCACAGAAATATACGTGCAATAATAATAAAAATGTATTTGTGTGTGTATGTGTGCATGTGTGTGTGTGTATATATATATACAGGTAACTGGCAAAATAATGAAAACACTTGCGTACATGAAGGATGATGGCTCTGGCTGCTCTGTTATGGTGTCAGGTGCATTTTCCTCACATGGTTTAGGTCCGCTCAACCGATTCAAGGGCAAGGTAAATGGCAATTAATACAAAAGCCATTCTGAGTGATCACCTTCATCCTAAGCTGAAGCATTTCTATCCCGATGGGAGTGGTCTCTTCCAGGATAACAGTGTCCCCATCCACAGGGCACGAGTGATCACTGAATAGTTTGCTGAGCATAAAAACGATGTAAACTATACGCCATGGCCATCTCAGTCACCAGATCTCAACCCAATCGAACACTTATGGGAGATTCTGGATCTGCGCCTGAGACAGCGTTTTCCACCACCGTCAAGAAAACACAAAATAACGGAATTTCTCTTGGAAGAATGGTGTTGCATCCCTCCAATAGAGTTCCAGACACTTGTAGAATCTATGGCAAGGCGAGTTGAAGCGCTTCTGGCGGCTCGTGGTGGCCAAACGCCCTACAAAATCACTATGTCGATGTTGGCAGTTACCTGTACATAAATCCACACTCTACTTAATAACAGGGTGTCATTCTCAAGGACTCATGAATCAAGCAACACCGATACTCGTTGTCGAAACACGAGAGAGATCAGTTCACCGCACGACCCCTCAGAACACAGCAGTCGTCACGCCCCGCCCCCCCCACCATCTTCCCAATCAATGCAGCATCGGCTTTCCGCTCAATGCGCCATCTGTTGCTCTTTAAGCCCATCCTGGATCTGTCTGTCTCAGTGCAGCCGCAAACACTGCACTCTTCCGTTACCTGCGCTTAAATAAAGGAATAAAGGAATAAGAGAGAGCGCCTGTCATTCGTTCAGGCCGAACGGGCTCTGACTTATTCACAAAAAAAGAGGTAGGGGGAGGGGGATAAATATCTAATTCTTCTATCAATGCCTGTATTTATTGATTTGGATGAATGGGGGCCTGACTGTTAGAAAAGTGGGTTATATTTCTAGGCTCTCTCACTCCCTTCACTCTCTCACGTTCCCTGAACAGTCAAATGCCTTTCTGGAGGGTCAAGCTATTGTAGCCTCGTGAATACCTCCTTGGTTTTGGCTCTGTCATGTTTCTGAGTGTCTGTTCTGTTGTTTTTGTACTTTGTTTATTTTTCATCCACTCTTTGCATTGTGATTTTGTACCTTCGCTACCCTGACTCCTGGTTTTGACCCCTGCCTGAATTAAACGTTCCTTTTTGCCTGATCCTGGTCTGCGTCTGGGTCCTTATCCAGTACCTCACAGGCTCATACATTGGCGACCCAACAATTCGGGGCCAAATGTTTTTATGACTCATTCCCCAACAATAATGTGATCATTTCAGAATGCATCATGCATTGTCTAAAAATACTGCAGTGTATCCGGTGAAAATGTGGAAAATATTTCATCATTTTTTTTGTTTTTAAATTTGACCTATTTTACCCCCTTTTTTTCCTCTCCAAATCATAACTGCCAATCATCTACGGATGGAGCATCCCAAATAGAATGCAAACACTCCTCCAATACAACAATACTGTCATTCCATGGAAACCTTCTTTCCTTTATCACACACACACACACACACACACGCACACGCACACGCACACGCACACGCACACACAAATCATGTTCCAGCGTAATTTGCCTTAAATAGCACAATATATTGTTTTGTTTTGTAAAGGCCCACTTCTCTCTCCCAAACACTTGTCCTTGAGTTTATTTGGTGAGGTATGTCTTTTCCTCAATAATACATACGAGGCAAACAGAGGCAAACATGAGCTGTAAGCCGCAGTCCTCTGTATTTGAACAGCCGCACCTGTTGGATTCAAATTTGGCTGCTTCTTGAGATGTAGCCTAACTTGTTATTCAAATCTTTCTTGCCAGCTTCAAAGATTATTATTGCATATGCATACCTGGCACTGCAGCATTTGTAGGCAACGAATATCTAGCATACTATCCAAGAAGTCAATATTACTAATAATATTGTTATCTTTTCCCCACCTCTGAAGAAACACTATCAAATGATGAACTGATGTTGCATTTTATGGATGTGACTCTGCTCCACTTTGCACCACTGCTCCATAGTCTCGACACCAGTCACTGCTGTTCAGTGAGTCGCTCTCTCTCTCTCTCTCTCTCTTTCTCTCTCTATCTCTCTGTGATGTGCTGTCGGTCTAGCCTGGGATCCCCCTGTGTGTCTGCAGTCTCTGCTGTTGGCTGAGGCAGAGATGAGAGAGAGTGCGTTTGATGGAGAGAGGAGCTGGAAGGGCTTCAGTGGAGAGGGGGCCCCCAGAGACTCACGGCTCTGATTTCTACTTTCTCCTCTTCAGTAGGTGAGGACCCCAGTTACTTCCACAGATCCCCATTGGAAAAAAAAAAGAAACACTAGCACAACCCACGTGTGCGCACACACACACGCGCGCGCACACTTGCACGCACGCACGCACGCACACACACACACACACACACACACACACATGCACACACACACACACACACACACACACACACGCGCACACTTGCACGCACACGCACACACACACACACACGCACACACACACACACACTGCACACTTGCACGCACGCACGCACGGTCGCACGCACACACCTCCCATCACGCTGTCTGTCCCCGCCACGCACGACTCACCCCAGCCCCCCGGCAGCCGGGGCTCCACGTGAGGCAGCGCACCCATCAATCTGGCTCAGACGGTGGAAGTAAAACAGTTTTTTTCTTTTGGTCCAAATTTCCAACCTGCTAATTATCTTCTAATTATCTCTTTGATTAAGGAGTGTGTGGCTCTCTCCCTCCTGGCAGTGACGGGGATGTTGATGAGGATTAATGGGCCCGCTCTCCTCCGGCGCTCTGACAGGACGGGCGAATTGATCGCCCGGGCGGCAGCTGCGCACGAGGCAGGTGTGCACACAGGTGAGGCGGGTCACAGCGTAACATCGCCGAAGGAGGCCGCGCAGGCAGGACGGGTCGTGACGTGGGCGAGACAGGTCATAGCACAGGTAAGACTGGTCATAGCACAGGTAAGACTGGTCATAGCACAGGTAAGACTGGTCATAGCACAGGTAAGACTGGTCGTAGCACAGGTAAGACTGGTCGTAGCACAGGTAAGACTGGTCATAGCACAGGTAAGACAGGTCATAGCACAGGTAAGACTGGTCATAGCACAGGTAAGACAGGTCATAGCACAGGTAAGACTGGTCATAGCACAGGTAAGACTGGTCATAGCACAGGTAAGACTGGTCATAGCACAGGCGAGGGAGACATGCACGAAACACGAAGCGAAGAGTGCTACCAGACTACACCGGGGCAGAAAGATATTAAACAGACATATCTGACATAAACTGACTGACACGGGGCAACATGGCTATGCAAGGAAGGCAGACTGAACTCGCACTGCTGTCAACGAGAGGTTGATACAGAACTGCACTTCGCAACAACAATGTCAGAAATCCCGGGAAGTAAGAGACACTTCTCAAAAATAACTTCTCAAGTTCCCAGGGCCTACATGACACAGCATAATTCCCCATCCTGTTTCGAAGAGGACTCAAGCTTTGTACGATTGGCAGGACAGTTTAGAATGGCCCGCCCCAACCTGAGTGACACATTCACGCAAAGCGCCTTAAACACCGCAAGCCTTAAACAACCTCGTGCTGCAAACCGACTACCGTCATTTATTTTATTAAACACCGTTTTATTTTCCTGTATATTCTTTTACTTGCCTTTATTATGCCTTTCTAATTCTGTATTTCATCTGATCGTTTCTTGCCACTATAACTGGCTAGTTACACTTACTCTTTATATGGTACGATATATTCTTCCATTGTGTGATACTGCACTGCATTGTGCTTTTGTGTTACGTGCGACACAAAGGTATGTTGGTCGGGCCAATAAAGCGAAGCGAAATTGTAACTGAAATTGATAATAAAGGCGAGACAGGTCATCACCCAGGCGAGATGTAATCACGCCGCTAATCGCACAGGTGAGACGTGCCGTCCCGCAGGTGACAGAGGTCATCGCAGGTGACAGGGGCCATCGCAGAGGGGACACGCTTCATCGCACACCCGAGATGGACCGTCAACAAACACGGCCACGCGTGACCACGCGCCAAGCTCGAGATGCTTCAACTCGGCAGAAAACCTACGGGCACAAAAAATGAGGAGGAGAAAGAAAAAAAGACAGAAAAGAAAAGAGGCAACACGCTACTTTAGTATTTCAATTACCGCCCCAGCATTACTCCTCCTGCGTTAACGCCTGAATGATGACACGAGATTGCACCTCTCTCTGATCTCTGACACACACTTCCCCATTCATCATTCATAGACATGAATCTTGCAGGCTGCACCGTAAGTGTTTATTTTTCCTTATTCTATTATTTAAGATTTCTTTCCCCCCCCCCCTGCACTCCTGCGGTTTTATCATATAACACATGCAATAAAAAATAACACGGATGGCGTGGTGGGGGAGAAGAAAAAAATCTCCGCTTTGAGGTTTTCTAGTTCAAAGGCTGCAGGTCTAAAGAGGAGCCATTTTCAGTGGGAGGAGGAGAGGAGGACTCTCAGGAACATTAGACTATCTCTATTAAAGGGAGCCTTCGAACTTCATCCTCCTCCATTTCTATCAAAAGTAATACGGAGCTGAAAGCGAAGGTACAATGGCACTATCACACAAAGGGGTGATAAACGTCTCATAGAGGCGGCACTGAGGTAGGCGCTACGACAGGTTATGTAATAAGAAAATGGGGCAGAGGGAACCTGGGGGTTATGGGGTATTTGGGGGATATTATGTGGGAGTATCTTGAGGATTGGGAAGTGGGGGGGTTGGGTGGCTCTTAGTTCCCCCATGTCCCCATACAGAGACGGCCAATTCCCTCGCAAGTTTACGCGGTAAGCACGTTTCCTTGTTCCCCGCGGCGATCTGCGCACAGTGCGTCTCTGCGGGCGCCTCGCTGTAAAGAACGTGTGCTTTTTCTCTTCTTCCTTCTTCTTCTTCTTCTTCTTTTTTCCAAGAAGAAACAACAAAAGCCCCACAGTGCAGCGTGCCCTCTTTGTTCCGCAAAACGCGTTTTTCAAAAGAAAATCCTCTCTCTCTCTCTCTCTCTCTCTCTGCGGCTCCATTAAAGGGCCCTCTTCAGCAAATGGTTTCTGCTCGGTTCACACAGATACCGAATCCACGCCGCCTCCCACACACTCTTCAGACAATATCAGATCACATCTGCTGATTCGCTCATCCATTTTCCACATTTCACCGGAGAGATTATCTTTATGTGGCTGAATGCAGCTAAAGCACCTTTCCCCCCCCTGCCCCCGCTGCATGAAGACATGTGCCAGGGAGCTTGTTGACTTAGGAATCGCGTTAACCCCTCGACGGCGGCAATCGAACGCTTTATCTTCGGGAAGGCGCGTTAAATCTTTCTTTCTCCGTCTCCCTTTCTTCCCGGTCCCCCCACCTCACTTTATATTCCCTCTATCTGTCCCTACCCCCTCATCCCCTCGCGCTTCTCTTTTTTCATCTCTCTTCCTCTATCATCTCTCTTGTCACCCTCTCTCTGTTTCCTTTCTTTCCCTCTCTTTCTCTAGATACAAATGATCCTGTAGCAACAGAGGTGCTGGCGTAGAGAAAGCAATTTCATCAATAATTTCCCTTTCAGAGAGACAATTAGTTACGGCGAGGCTATTAATCTGTACAGCCATTGGCCCTCGCAGGATTATTAATCTGCATCAGACACACGTACTCACAGGAATATTAACCTGCAAAGATAGACGCACCTTAAAAGGAAAATGATTCCACTTTCCTTTTTTTT
>JAINUG010000002.1:12331459-12341459 GCA_029706075.1 Aldrovandia affinis | reverse complement strand
CATGTAAATCATAAAACGGGGCGTCCCCAGCGGTAACATCAAAAATGACGGCAAAATCCCATAGCATCCCGTGCTTAGGAATCACATATGTTCTACGGTGACAGGTTTTTATTTATTTATCATCGGGCATATACTGACAAGATTTTTTAATGAGTTTTACCCCCCTGTTACAGAGGAGCTAAATTATACGGAGAACAGAGATTTGAGAAGTGGATGACTCAGATTACAGGAAAGCTAAGGCGAAGGCAAATCTCTCCAAAGCATCGGGACTTTAATTTCAGAAGAGGAATCTCCAAACCAGTGCCTCCCAGTCTTTCAAAACCAGCACCTGAAGCACAGCCCCAGCTGGGTACTGGCAAGTACCTCATAATACGATTTATGTCATGATCCACATGTCACAGTGCATCAAGATCCATTGTGACTTCTCAATTGAATCGCGATAGCAACGGAATCGTGATTCAATGCCTCAAATAACATGACTATAATATACTTCAAAGGACAACATTTGATCAAAAACCCACTGTCTATTCTTTTTTATTGAGCCTCGGGGGAATTTAATGGAACGGAAGGATCTTCTGCTCCTTCGGGTTCAACAGATTAAGTAAACATACACAGACTGAACAACAGTGTGTAATTATGCGATCTTAACAATGCAGCATACATAAGATGTCAACCCCTGTAACGTCATTGCATTTCACGTAGTACGGGCATGTAAACAATAATTAGTGTCCGAGTATCAATATGACATTGTGGGGAAAAATAGAATCACAATTTTCAATGGAATCGATATATTGGCACAGCCCTACTACGGCCACACTGTCCACTTCAGCCGGGGCGGACCCGCACCTCCTGCCTCCGCACAGTTAGCACGTCCACTCTAAAGAGCCAGAATGTCCACTCTAAAGAGCCAGAATGTCCACTCTAAAGAGCCAGAATGTCCACTTTAAAGAGCCAGAATGTCCACTCTAAAGAGCCAGAATGTCCACTCTAAAGAGCCAGCATGTCCACTCTAAAGAGCCAGAATGTCCACTCTAAAGAGCCAGAATGTCCACTCTAAAGAGCCAGAATGTCCACTCTAAAGAGCCAGAATGTCCACTCTAAAGAGCCAGCATGACCACTCTAAAGAGCCAGAATGTCCACTCTAAAGAGCCAGAATGTCCACTCTAAAGAGCCAGCATGACCACTCTAAAGAGCCAGAATGTCCACTCTAAAGAGCCAGACCCCTCAGTGTCAGCGGGAGATGTTCTTTTACAGCGCTTACTTCTCCCGGTACTGCCACTGCTATTACAACAACTGATAATACCAACAAGAGCCTTTACCATGGTGTGCTTTCATTACAGCGGAGCTGTGGCACATCTGTGTGGTGTGCTCTGCATTATAACGGCGGTGTGTGTGTGTGTGTGTGTGTGTGTGTGTGTGTGTGTGTGTGTGTGTGTGTGTGTGTGTGTGTGTGCGTGCGTGCGACACACAGAAATCACTTCCTGGGAAGGCGGGGGAAGACGGATTAGATCCTGGAGGAAAAACAGTGATGAAAAGCTGCGGGTCCCAGGGGAGCGGGCCATGGGAAGGCTGATCTTGTTTAGATACGCAGGACGGGAGGACGAGGGAGGGGGGTCGAGGAGGATAAAGTGGAGTCGAGGAGGAGGCAGTGCCGTTTGAGGGGTGAAAGGGGGGGGTCAGAGAAAGTCCCAACACGGCCGCAGACACACTTTCCCCGGGGGCACTTCTCGAGATCTTCCCGCGCACAAACCCATTAGAGCAATGAAGCGGACTCCTTCAGTTTGACTCGGGGATCCTCAGAGGACGCTCAGTCATGCCCTTGAAGGTACACCTTTAAACAAACCGAGGGGCTTCCTCCAAGGACACGGGAGAAAAGCGGGGTCTTGAGGAAGCCCACTTAAGGAGGTAATTGCGCTGCCTTTTCGACCCACTCCAATCACGCTCCGCGAGGTCCTTGATTTGAGTGCGCGGGTCTGTGATTTGGCCCCATTGTTTCCACAGTGATTGCGACTCCTCCCTTTGTCCTCTGTATGTGCGATGCAGGTACGGGAGGTGCACAACACGGTCTGCTCCACACTTTGTTTTCCTCAATATTTCCCTCCCTTGCTCGCACTGTACAGGCAAAATCTTATCTCTACCGGCATCGCCGCGTATCCGTCTTTTGCTGCAACTGTGGAGGAGGATGGCTCTGTCTGTCTGTCTATCTGTCTGTCTGTCTGTCCGTATCTATATGTCCTCAGGTGGCGTTGCGGCACATGAGGCTGGGTCGTTTACATGTGATGTCAGTTTGTGCGAAACGAGGGCCACTTACATGATGTCGGTGCAGGCAATGCAGGGGACGCCCCGGACATTGGTGGTGATGAGGTCCAGGGCCACGGATGTGTCATTGTCGCAGGTGGGATGGGCAGCACATTTCAGGTAGAACTCCTGCAGTGGGGATAGGGGAGAGGTATGGAAGACCCCCCTGTTTCTTCCACCTGACACAGAACCACAGAGCCCTGCTAGAGGGCTACAGGTTTTCATTTAACCTGAGCTCCTCACACAAACATAGAGGGAGTTCTGGGTAAGAGGGTGAGGTCTGGAGAGCATTCTGGGTGAAAGGGTGTGGTTTTATGATAGTTCCATGGTAGTTGAGAGGGTAAGTTTTGGGAGAGCTACAGAAGAAAATGTGAGGTTTCGGTGTGAGAGGGTATTTGCAGATCTCTGGGTGAGAGGGTGAAGTTCTGGAGATCTCTGGGTGAGAGGGTGAGTGTTGGGAGATCTCTGGGTGAGAGGGTGAGGGTTGGGAGATCTCTGGGTGAGAGGGTGAGGGTTGGGAGGGAGGGTTATAGGTAAGAGACTGAGGCTTGGGAGGGTCTAGAGAGATCTCTTACAGCCACTCAGAGCGCAAGATGTGCATCATGGTAAGAACAGTTAGGTAAGAGACTGAGGCTTGGGACTGACACACCCCATGGATCCTGTCTGGAAGGAGGATGTCATCCCAGCAATTTGGCCCCTGAAGAGAAGGAGAAAACACTAAACACCAATACTGCTAAATCCTGCTCTCTGATATGTGGACAGTGAAGAGAACAACGCCTTGAATCACATAGTACACTTCACCTTTACCCTGGCTCCACCTGTACCGTGAACCAAACCACAACAACCCTATGAACACTAAAACAAACTCTACCATGAGCCCAATCCCCCCACCACCATGAACTCATCATCAGAATCCCAAAACCCACATGGACCCTACCCCAAATACCCCCTAAAAATTACCCCAACCCCCTCAAAAAAAAAGCCCCAGCTCTACCAGGAACCCAATCCAGCCCCCCACATGGCCCATACCCAAACTCCCGTAAACCCTATGCCTTTGTCTCCCCTGGGTCCTGGTCCCAGATTTCCCGGTCAGACCGTCACTTTTCCCCCTCTTCCCCGAGCAGCCCGATTAAGACGCTCGCCAGGCGCAAATCGTCTTGGGATGACTCGCCCTCCCCCGGGTGTTCCAGCTTAGCTGCCCTTGATTAGCATAAGCATTTAAACATTCTGACAGGAGCCTTAATAAGACCCTGAAAGGTTAAGAAAATCATTACTTCCCCCCACGCGGGGAGGAGTGTGGGTGAGTGCTAATTCGTCGGGGGGCCCGGATCCGCAGCGTTGCAGCAGGGCCCGGAGATTACACGCAGACACCTGCTCGGAGACAGCACAGAAAGGTCACACGGACCCCCGGCATTCTGTTCGACACAAAAACGCCCTCCCCTGAATGTAAATGATTAATGAGGGCCCTGTCATGAATAATTCAGCGCACACCCTCCCACTGTTAATTTAGTCCTTCCTTCCTTAGTCCGATTTTTTTTTTTTTTAAACAATTTCCTTTTTTTAATTTTTATATCCAAATCAACCAATCTCCAAAGCCTTAATTAGATTACTGTTTAACAAACACGGTTTGCCTCCGAACCAACTGTTTGCGGCCTGGCCTAGGGTGGGGGGGGGGGGCGTGGCCCCCGCTCTGGGTCGGCTCTGCTTCCCTACTCCAGTCAGAGGGGGCTCCCTCCGTTGGGCCTGAGCAATTACAGCTGCATTGATTCAATAAAACTGCGAATAAAGTGTACGCCAAGCAACACGGCGCCCGCCCGCCCGCTCACGCATGTCAATTAAAGTGCAGCTAATATTCCCCCGGGCGAGGGAGGAGAGCGCAGTGAAGAATCAGAGGCAAGGCTACCAGACGCCGCTCAACTGAAATCTGTTCGTGCAGTGCGCCGAACTGGCGAACACCTGCTCGAGAAAAGACCTAAAAACCGATCAACTGCGGCACATGCACGTGAACAAATGGCGAATTACAATTTCTCTACCCTTTCCCCAATATTCCTCTTAAAGTGCATCACTCCTTGCAAACCACTCAAGTACTCTCAAGACAGCACACAGCACAAAAAATAACAAATGATATTTTTATGGATGGTACACAGGTGACGATTAAAATTTATGGCAAATCTACCTAGGTTTCAGCCTAAATTTATGCGTTGTGACTGTTCAGAGCGGCATTTCCTTCAGCCAAAGCCGGATTAATTAGCGGATATAACGGGATGTTACTGAGCTGCACCCTGATTGGTTGACAGCTGTGCTGGTGGACAGTGTCAGTTGGACTCGTCTCAAGGGCACGCACGCTGCCAGGATTGATCGAGAGTGAGTGCGGAGATGAGAGGAACCTCATCTTATCAGTCTCATTCTGGATGTACGCTGAGATTAAGGAATGTGTTTCCAGTGATAAATGATTATGTTACTCGCTCAGAACATCTGTGGCCTTTCAGCCATGAAGCCCACTCAAGAGTTTGGATTGCCAGAGAGTGTTTGTGTGTGCATGTGACTAAGTATGACTATGGGCATACAGTAACATGTGTGTGCGTGTGTGTGTGTGTGTGTGTGTGTGTGTGTGTGTGTGTGTGCATATGTATCCCTGCACTATGAATGTATATGTGTGTAATTGTGTGTATGTATGGAAATCTCTTTGCTGCAAATCATACTCCACAGAGATGGATGCACAGGCACACACACACAAACATTCACACACACATACACATACATACATACACACACACACACACAGACACACACACACACACACACACACACACACACACACAGACACACGCACACACACCCGCACACAGACACACACACACACACGCACACACGCATGCACACATGCACACACACACGCACACACACACACACAGACACACACACACACACAGACACACACACACATACACGCACACACACACATAGACACACACACATACAGCACGCACACACGCACGCACACACGCACACAGACATACACACACGCACAGGCACAGACACACACACAGCTGCAGTTCAGGAGCTCACTCCGTGGGACAGTCACTTTGACAGTCCGCACACGCCGCGGGCTGGCATAACCTCCACTGATAAGGGGATGAGCAATCTCAACAGCGACTCCCAGAAGATCATAAACACTTAAAATAATCTGGGGGACAATAACAGACCCTGAATTCGATTTCCTGCCCCGTCTCCCTCCTGTCGCGTTTCGAAGAGGACGCTGTGACGGACAGGTCAGCATCGAGAGCCAAAAACCGAGAGGCACGCAGGCAAGACCGGCTTCCGGCTCGGAGAAGAGCCGGGGCAGGGGGGGGGGGGCTCGAGCAGGATCGCTCGCGGATGTTGCGTGTGCGGCGCAAGATAGCAGCTGAGTGACAGCCGGGAGGTCAGGTGTGAGGCGCGCAGGAGGGCTGGGAGAGGATCAGGTGAGCGTTGACAGTGACCAGCCCGCTTATGGCTGAAAACCCAGTTCTGCGTTCCTCAGAATGGCGGGAGGCAGTGGGCGGGGGGCTATGGCGGGCGGCTCTGGGACGACGTCCAAGCCTCAGGTGGCGACCGTCGTGCAGCGGAAGGCTGGCACGGCAGTGGCATAATGATGGCACGGTGCCGGCGGACGAGCAGGCCTCATTAATGCAAAAACGCCACAGGGCGGGAGGAGGCGGGATTGAGTTTTGCTACTTGGCATTCAGCATTTTGGGCCAAATCCCAGAATCCTTGCCCTTGGGAATCTCCAGAATGTCCCAGGAGATAAAATACGCCTGGCGACCCCTGAGACTCAATGTTTTTGTTGGGTCTTGCTTGCAAAGAGTAGCTCTAGCTACTAGCTAACTAGCCAGAGTAACAAGTGCGCCAGCTAATTGCCAACATTAGTTTAGGAAATGTGATCTTATACTTAGGTATAGTCAAAAGAAGTGGCTACCTCTCTGTCATGACCACAACATTCAATTATTCATACGATTGTCTTCCTAATCCTGTTCGATGTCCCTGTTCCTTACCCGACTCAGTGTCAGTGTTCCTTGCTTGCAGGTTCTGCAGCGGACCCTCAGTTTCCCTGGCTGGATAGCTCTGCACACCGTCTTGCAGAACACGTAGAAGCTGCTGCGAGGTCTAGACTCTGCACACACAATCACACACAACAGGGCTCATCAGAAGATAACACGGCAATTTCCACAATCTGATTCAGTACAATTGTTTGAAAACCTCATTAAATTACAGGACTCCAAAGATATTTCACAGCGGCGCGCGATAGAAAACCCTGCGTCAGTGCAAATAATGGAAAAAACTGGAAATGCGTTTCCTGCTCATGGAATTCAAGACCGGTGGTGTGTGTGTGTGTGACCCCCAGATCTCCATGGTTCCTATCTCTTCGGCTGATAAGGGAGATAGAGAAACATGCGCTCAGATGTCACTCTTTCAGCAGCACCGCCTGTGTGGCTTTGTAAAGCCGTTTTCCTCCCTGCAGCTAGTCTCTACCGCTGATCCCTAATGGTACCACAGTAGTGCACTTAGAGTCACGAACACTGAACTGCACACTTAACTGCACACTTAACTGCACAGACATCACTGCTGAACTGCAGGCTTTTAAGAGTAAATGTGCTGAAAAAGCAGTGTCCGCAGAGGATAAATTCATCTTTACGGGAGAGTCTGAGACAAAAGAAGGGACCTTACAAAGTATATGAGAAACAGTTTGGATAGAAATATGGTCTAATATTGTAATATGAGTGGTTAAAAAATAAGTAAGGGTAGATAAAAGGCTCTTTGAAATGCAAACTGCTCAAGATGCAAAAATGATTTTTTTTCTATTTCAATATTTCTGTAGAAAAAGGAAAGTCAAGGAAGAGGTTAAGTGCATTAAAATAAGGAAGGAGCTTTGCTTTATAATATGGATACTGCTGATACTCTAAACAGTTAATCTGTTGAGAGATTTACCAGAGAAAGGGCTACAGATATGCCTAGGAGTACATGAAATAATCAGAATGTTTTAGAGGACATTGGGATAAGGAATGGAGAAGTACAAAAATTACAAAAACAAACAAAGCAGCAGGCCTTAACTGCACAGACATCACTACTGAAAGGCACACAGAAACATCACTAATGAACTGCACACAGAGACATCACTAATGAACTGCAGACATCAGTACTGAACTGCACACAGAGACATCTCTAATGAACTGCAGACATCAGTACTGAAAGGCACACAGAGACATCTCTAATGAACTGCAGACATCAGTACTGAACTGCACACAGAGACATCACTAATGAACTGCAGACATCAGTACTGAACTGCACACAGAGACATCACTAATGAACTGCGGACATGAGTACTGAACTGCACACAGAGACATCACTAATTAACTGCAGACATCAGTACTGAACTGCACATAGAGACATCACTACTGAACTGCAGACATGTGTACTGAACTGCACACAGAGACATCTCTAATGAACTGCAGACATCAGTACTGAACTGCACACAGACATCACATCTCTAATGAACTGCAGACATCAGTACTGAACTGCACAGAGACATCACTACAGTATTGGGCAGTGACATCACTGTTGCAGTGTCCACAGACACATAGAGCTGAGCTGTAATGGCACTCCCCTGCAGGGACACATTACTACTGAACTCTACAATGACACACTAGGTGAACCTCTTACCAATGACACTTTGAGCAGGACACGAAAAGAAACGGTGTCAGCAAAGGACGTTCAATCTCCCACGGGTACACTGTGTGTCACAGCAAACTGGGCTACCCCCATCTTAGAGACTACTTGGCCAAATGCGCACCACTGGTCGAACTTTAGAGGGGGCGGGGGGGGGGGTGCTGGCGATGGTCCAGTGCAGACAGGACGAGGACAAGGACGAGGATCACTTACGCCCCCCGCAGATGGGTAAACCATACAGACATAGACAGTGGATCCAATTAGCGGGGACAAGCTTGAGACAACAGGGTAATGGGACGTCTTCATGACACATAATTAAGTCAAGTGAGGATACGTCCAGCCCACTGCGGCTTCGAAAACACACACACACACACACACACACATAGTGCAGCAGGATGACAGGGGTGGCTGGGGGGCTGGGGGAGGAGGAGGGGAGAGAGGCGGGACAGCGTTCTCATTAGAGCTAAAAGCCTGGGACGGACGAGAGAGCCGTGATACTTTGACACGATTCACAATAAATCCAGCAGAGTGGATTTTATAACCCGAACTCTGTCTAATTTATCATTTCTGTGAAAGGGGTCCATTATGCTAATGCCTCAGAAGGGAGCAGAGAAGACGCACTGACTGCGGGTTAGATAAAGGATACTTTATGATTGGGCTGAGTGGCGGAGCGGGGACGGCGGCAGGCGGAGGTGAGCACTGGAAGGGCGGGTGGAGGACGCTTTTAAAAAAGGTATGTCATTGTGCGGGGCAGCGGCGGCGGCGTTATCGAAACCCCCCCCGGTCCATTCAGACGCATGGCAGCCGCTTTCCTGAATCGCATTTAACCGCCACAATGGCGGCATTGAAGGGCCGCATGACCCTTGTCGGGTTGGGGTTGCACCTATATAGCACTGCACCTGGGAGCAGGTGTTCAGACGAGGCTCCGGCACAAAAAAATTGAGGAAATTGAGGAAATGCAGAGCTGTCTATATACGTATGAACTCAACTGTCCCACTTTTGTGATTCTAATGGTCCCTGGCATTTTATATACATTTGACATTTTAAGCATTTAGCAGACGCTCTTACAAGATGGGCATTAATACATGCTATGATCAATCATCAATATATGGTAATATTTCAGATTGTTTCCATGTCTGAAATGCACTCTTTCTTTTCTCATATCTCATATACACACGCTCACATGCACAGATACATGTGCTCATACGCCCACACGTACGCACGCACGCACGCACGCACGCACACACACACTGCATCTTGGTACCTGTTTGTGCGTCTGTCTGTATAAGGCCCTCCGTCTCCAGGATCACAGCCAGTCCATGTGAACTGGTGGGCAGTCGGGAGGCGCTGAGGTCCACTCGGGTCAGACTGTCCACCTCCCGGCCCAGCCGGTTCTGCAGGAGCGCGTCAGACCGTTGGCCCGGCCCTAGGGGTGGCAGCACCACGTGGACCGTGCTCTGTTCAGGAAGGTCATACCCCTGTTGAAGACGCACCAACATGCCTGTAACCATTTCCATTTACATTTTACATTTTAAGCATTTAGCAGACGCTCTTATCCAGAGCAACTTACACAGTTTACATTTCTTTTACATATAATCCATTTATACAGCTGGATATTTTACTGAAACAATTCAGGTTAAGTACCTTGCTCAAGGGTACAACAGCAGTGACCCACCTGGGGATTGAACCAGCAACCTCTGAGTTACAAGCCCAGCTCCCTAACCATTACGCTACACTGCCAGCCTAAGGCTCTCCCAAACGTTACCAGTAACCAAGTCCCACAGACATTACACCAAAAATTTTTTGAACACTGTACAACCCTTACGCCAGCAGCAAGACTAAGTACAATCTTGCCACTGATTACTCTAACTACACAGGGCGTTGCGTTGGTAAAAACTGTATATGCATTGGTTATGGATGCATTTGTGGCACATAACACATATTAGAATCCATCGCGCAGTGCCATCATGGGATTGTGACTTTTGTGTCATTAGTG